>JAMKCH010001157.1:0-138877 GCA_023653785.1 Ophioderma brevispina
AGTTATTTTATTTGAATTGGTAGGGTGAGACATGTATTTCCTATATGGTTTTTCTTTACGATGGGGGATTGCTTTTAGAGGGTGGGGTGAGTCCATGGCTTTTTGTGGAAATATTTGAATGGCGTGACTTGTCTGCTTATGTGTTTTAATAGGGAAAGGATGTTGGTAGATTTCCATTATTTATTAAGAATATATCGTAGGCATTGGTTGGAGAATCAAGATCCATGACAGATTTCCAATATTACAAGCTCAGATGTTATGAAAGTTTCTCATAATTTTGTCATTAAATGAGCGCGATTGTATGGCCTGTGATTGGGCGTTTTTTAATTGGTGTAGATCGTGTGATTTGAAAAATGGGGAAATGATCTTTTCCTATAGCAAAAACCCCAGATTTATTTGATGTGTAAGAACATTTGTGAAATATATTGTCGATTATGTAGCGGACTGTAGGAGTAATTTCGGTAATGCCTATCAATCAAGGGTACTGCTGTTATTGGAAAAATTGTATTAAGAAATTCGTTAATGATATTGACATTATTATAACTTAGAGGTTATAACACCACTAACTCACGTATACACTTAGTCTATGGGAAAAATGCAACTTTTGAGCATGTTTTCTTTCAACACATTTAAAACTCTCACGAGAAAATACAGCAACATCACCCCAAAGTAAAAGCTGAAATCACCAATCACCAATTTTGAACATATGATGACCGGAAAAATTTTTGAGTTACGAATCACCAAACACTTGGCCCGATGTCAAACCGGCAACTCAAGATTCACTATAGTCGCCAAAGCAGTATGTGCAATCGAGCGCATGGATGACGCGGGAGTAAATTTCCCCTCCTCAAATCACACTGTCCAATGCCACTTAGTTTGAGAAAACATACCATCTACTCATGTCAATCATGAATTTCAATCACTTTCTTAATATAACTAGGCATTTTCAGACATTTTAAAGCACTTTTTTCCAGATGCCATGCAAGAAAAAGTAGTCCACCCAAGATTTTTTGATCCTTACGGCAAGGCAGTTAGTGTTGTATACTAGAAGGTCAAGAGTTGAATCACGCTGTATGTAGCAACGTTTATTTGTCCTGTAGATATTTTATTTAGGGACTGTGACAAATCAATAACGAAATAATTCCGTGTCCGGTTCTATGGATCTATAATATTGCCGAGATAATGTTTTTTGTTACGCAGAAAGTAAGCATTTTCCATAAATACGATTCAGAATGGTCCCGGTTGCCCGTTTGGCTCCTTGATGAGTTTGGAGAGCATCACGATGCGATAATAAACTGAATTATGAATATCAATGGCGGAACCTCCACATGGGGACTAAGAGTGGTGGGGCATTGGAAAGACGATAGGTAGGGGGCGATCAAGACGAAAGTGCAGGTGGAAGGATTGGGAAGGGATGGAGTACAATTTAGAACTGGAACGGATTCTTCTTCCACGGCGCCGGAACGGCTGTATGTAAAATATAATCCTCAATGCAATAAGATTAGTACAATCTTCATTAAACCAAGTTTCTGATAGGGTAATAACATAAAACGTGTTGATTGAAATCGATTAAAATGCGTGAATACTATCGAACTTTTTGTTCAACTACAAGGGTAGAATGAAGTACTGAAAAGTCAATCACAGTAAATGTAGATAATTGATCCGTGTCAAATAAATCATTACATGCCCAAATTGGTAACATATTAGAATCATTGAACTGGTTAATTTGGGTATTTGTTGAGACAATACTCCACCAAATAATCAACATAACCAAAACTTTTGCGAGAATGTCATAGTTTTATTTTGCGTGAACACACAATGTTTGCATCCATACAGGTTTTAACAGCTCAGGTGAAAATTCCCGATACCTGCTTTCAGATTTATTTTTCTTAGTAAACTTACCAATTGACACATTTAAGGCAACGTGGAATCGCTTTCGTAAGCGATAAAGACGGCAACCCTCTTTTCCTGAGTGTGATACATAGTTTTATGTTTTATATTAATTCAAAAGTCAATATCACACAATTGTCTTCATTCCCACCATTCATTTATACCAACTCGCACATGTGAAGAAGACGAGAAACATTACTCATAATATACTTAATCAGTCAATTCCCCATCGCTGTGCCTTTCGAAAATTAAAAGCGAACCAAAACATTTCCCCTGCACATGTGTTTATAATCAATCAGTAACTTTCCAAAACATTGTGGAATCGCTCTAATAAGAGCGGAATAAAATTACCGCCAAAATCATGCATGAACAAAAGTACGAAGCGGAAAATAGAACAAAAATTGACACACATTGTCATGGAAGGGCTGATTTAATTAAAGCCTTAGCCGGCAAACAAATAATTCCAGCCGCCCTCAGAAAAAAGCATCAGTCAACCAACATTCTGGAGATAATGCCAGTCATTGTTGGGAAAATTCTCTCAACCCGGAGCCGACCTTGCAGTCTTTTTGGCATCACGGGGACAGTCAAGTAGATGATGATAATGGTCATATTGTACCTGCAAAAACAAGCAAATGTGAAAATTAGGGTGGGAAGGGTTTGGGAAATTTATTAACAATCAACATTTGAACCAAGCCTCCGTGTGTTCACGATCAAAACTATAACGTGAATGATGATCAACTCGCGCCCACCGCTGAGCCCCGCACATATCACGTGATGGCCTCGTGTACACAAAAAACCGCGAAACTTAATGACGGTTCCGCCTCTCTCAACAAATTGGTTTAGTCACCATTCGGCAGTGAGTGAGTGAGTATTAAAATTAACGACCAACTCAACACAAATGTGTTATATTTTTTGAAAATCTGAAATTTGTCATTTAACATTAATATAAACAAAAACCAAGCGCAATATTAAAAACTTATGTCAATTTCAAATTACAAGTCAAGAACAATTACAAAAGGATACACATAATACAGTGATGAACCAGAACATCAACCTATCCATGTATAAAAACCAAGAAAACAACTAATGCAAAGATACACCTGAGAAAACATGCATACAATAAATACACGTCAAATAGATATACTGATAAATTTACAACTATAACATCAAGACCGATGACAAAAGTCATCACTCATCATGCTACCAAGCAAAAAACTTCACACTTCAAAACAGAAATCGACAAATACATCGAAACAACATTCAAACATGAGATCCCCTTTACAGACCAAATAGATGGTCTCATCATGTACATTTTTATAAATTGGCTCCAATACACTTGGCATTATGCCAAAACTGATAGATTTTAAATTAATCAACAATTATACAGTACAAACCCTAATGCAGGCTACTATTTACTATTACAAAAAAAAAATAAATAGGTGGTCTACCTATGTTACAAATGTAATTGATAAATTGTTTGTTTTCATGTTAATTGATTTTAAGCTACATGTACTTAAAAGAGTAATAAAACAGAACATCTTAATAATACAATTACAACCAATGACAAACCGCGTAGTTCAAATAACGACGAGTGCCCTTTTCGTCGCCTTTACGAAATGCAGGGGAACACATCGGGCCAATTCTTAACCCCGAACCGCAGGGGCGCCCATTTGTCGCCTTTTTACGGACATGCAGGGGTACAGCGGGTCAATTCTTCACCTCGAACCCGCAGGGGGGTTATCACCATTCGGTTCTGCTAAACTCGATTGTTGAGACAATACTCCACCAAATAATCAAACATAACAAACCGTTTGCGATAATGTCATAGTTTTATTTTGCGTGAACACACAATGTTTTCATCACATACATGTTTTAACAGGCTCAGGTGATAATTCCCGATACCTGCTTCAGATTATTTTTCTTAGTAAACTTACCAATTTGACACATTTAAAGGCACTATCAGTGATTTGCTAAATCAGCAAATCGAAAAAAATCATCAAAAATCAGATTTTTGCATGTATGTAACAAGTACAGGTGTCCTAACATACCCTGCAAATGATAAGACCAGAAGCAACCTAATAAGGACAGTATCGGAGATTTTAGTCATTACTGTCCGTTCGGACACTTACTACAACACGTAATTGAATGGATAATCGTATCTTGGAACACTGCCGTTTTCTTCCTTTTCTGTCAATTCTACAGCTGGAAAAGGTAACTTATGAGATTTCTAGCGACTTATCCTTTACTTTGAAGCTATTCCTGCAAATTTAAAATATTTTTCAAATCACTGATAGTGTCTTTAAGGCAATGTGGAATCGCTCGTAAGCGATAAAGACGGAACCCTGTATTCCCTTGAGTGTGATGACAGAGTTTATGATTTTATATTAATTCAAAAAGTCAATATCAAAATGCTTCATGTCACACAACTTGCCATTTTATACCAAACTCGCCACAGTGTGAAGGAAGAAGAGGAAACATGTACCAGAATATGATTAATAGTCATCCCCATAACGGTGCCTTTCGAAAATTAAAAGCGACCAAAACATTTCATGCACAATTGTTTATCAATCAGTAAATTCCAAAACATTGTGGAATCGCTCTAATAAGAGCGGAATAAAATTACCGCCAAAATTGCATGCCAAAAAAAGTACGAAGCGGAAGGAAAAATAGGACACAAAATGACAACACAGGTCATGGAAGGGCTGATTTAATTAAAGCCTTAGCCAAACAAATTTGCCTAGCAAATTTGCCCCCACAAGGCGATACCTCTCAGTAGATAACAGCCATTGCCTCAGCGGTAGGTAAGCGGGAAGTTACTGTGATGAGACCGACCCTGGCCATTGTCCGGTCACTCCGGACCTGTTCCGTGTGAGTCCCCTCAGTATCCAGATGATACCTGGTATAATGAAAAAAACGCATAGTGTGTGACCCAAATGTTAATAAGGGTTTATAATGAGGCAATTTGATACTCTAGGCCTATTATGAAATATGATTTAAACCTTTCGGCGCCAAATTACATAACGAAAACTATTAAATCCATCAAACGTAGTAATAGCAAACTCGCAACTTCATGGTAGTGCATGACCATACGATTTGACAATATGGTTCAATAGGACATCCGTTCCCGCTAAAACTTAAATAATAATAATAATAAAAGCAATTAATATTTGATGGGAAAAAATATTCAAACTTAGCGAAGGCTTTTACACAGCCATGTAATAGAGGTGCACAAATGATCTCCTACGAAGGTCGGTATTTGAAGTGATAATCTAAATTTTTTGATCTTGATTATCAGCCTCGACCTACAAACCTTTTCCTTTTAATATGATTGGCGCACTTTATTCAAAGGGCCTATAACATAATCATTAACCTGACCATTGTCAGATGAACCAATTTTGGTTCGACAAAAAATAAAGCGCTATTACGGCCCCTAGGGAATGTACTGTCACTCTCAAGTTGGGATCGAGAATTAATGCCCTTCGGACCGGCATACCACTTACCCAAAGGTCCCGATGTGATTAATTCTAGTCTCCTCTGGGAAAATCACAAAATGTTTGGTGATAATTCCAATCCTTTTGCCAATTAATCATGTCAACCTGGAAGTAACCAGGGAATATTCATGTCAACCTGAGAGCAACCCAGTTCTGGAAAACCCGTCAATTCATGTCACTAAAGGGCAGTGGCAATTCTAGTCTCTCTTAGAAATCATCTGTTCAAAAGTCTGGTGATAATTCAAATCCTTTAGAAACTTACTATGTCAACAGGAAAGCAAACCCATGGAACTTAACATGTAACAGGTAGTAACACGAAGGAAATTCATATGTCAACCTGGAAGTAGCCCAGGGAACATATATCATGTCATCAGGAAAAAATCTTTAACCTGAGAGAAATTCATTTGTCGCAAAAGTTTGGGTTGATTAATTCAAATCCTTTTGGAAAATTAATAATTGTCACACCTGGATAGTACCAAGGGAATTATTCATGTCAATGAGTAACCCAGGGAATATTAATGTCACCTGGTCACCCAGGGAAAAAATGTCAATAATATAAAATAACGGTCTCCAAATCTGGTCTCTTCCAAAAATCATCTGTTGCCACACAAAAACTGGTGTAAGTCGAATTTTTAGAAAAATAATCATCCCAACACCAATAGGAACCCAGGTAATCCCGGAAGAAAACCGGTTAATCATATTCAGTAAAGTCCGTGACAATTCTAGTTTCTTCTTAGAAATCATCTGCCGCATGTCGGATGAATTTCAATACTTTTAGAAATTCCATCATGTCAACTTTAAAGTAACCGGGTGGAAAACCCTGTACCTGGAAGTAACCCAGGGGAAAACATGTCAATGAACTCGTGGAAAGACATTGACACTTCTAGTCCCTTTTTAGAAAATCAGTTGCTTTGAAAGTGTGGTGATTGAAGGATAAACTCCAATCCGTTAGAAAAGTTAAGTCATATCAACCCGGGAAGTACCCCCAGGAACATTCACAATTTCAACCCGAAGAAAATCACGTTCAGGTTGCGTGTTTCCCGCCAAATCATCATGGGCAACCAGGAGAATAATCGTCGTGTCCACCTGGCATTGGTAAACCCAGGGAAAAAAACATGTCACCATCTGAATGCACGACTTCCTGGAAAACCATGCCGAAGCACCTAAATTTTGTCAGTAAAATTGTAAGTAAAACAAAAGCCAAAGCTAAATAGCCTACGCTTTATAATCATTATAGGTGGTGCGAGAGTTAAACATTTCAAAATAATCCATCCGGTCATGACTGTACAGTGAACCACGAATAAGGACCAAACGTTTTATCGAGCGATTGAAATCTTGTGGAAATCACATGATCAATCAAAACTAAAAAGCAGCGCACGTACACTTTGGGTTTGGTCTGGCACGATCTGATTCAAAGATCCGTCGGACTTTACCAATAACGGCCAATAGACTTAAACATATATAATGTTAAAAGACTTAGCTATCACAAGATAGTGGTTTGCCGCATATATTTCGTGAACATCTGCAGAATAACCGAAGTTTGCAAGCCCAAAAGCTATTTTATGACACTGGCAACGCTGATTTTGTATCCAGTTCAACATGTTAAAATGTGACACGCGTATGGCAAAAACACCGTAATGGTTTAGTATATGGCCGGGAGTAAAGCAGTAGTTTAGTAGTTTTATACCATGATTGAAATGGTCCCTGGCCCCTAAAGCTGGAATTGGAAACCAGACATGCAGATAATCTACCAGATAATTATTTTACCATTACTCTATGAATTAAAACCCTCAAAAGAAGAAGGAGCAAAAACAATTTATAACCTCGAATTACCCGAATGGAATTTGTCTGCCTTTAATGACAGGCGCCGTGGCTTGGCTGCCTCTTTGAGCGAGTTTGTACACCCCAAATGCCTCAAATGCCCGACGAAAGTGGGAAACAGTTACAGGGCAGCATATATAGAGTTTCCCGCCCTTAGCCCCGAAAAGCCAACGCGAGCTCTTGGGAGACCACTTAACTCGCAACTATACAAAAAACCTTCCACAAAACTTTAGTGGTGCCAGCTGATACCTTCCCTTAGTAACTATATGCTTCGAAAAGAATTGACACCTTCAAAGCTTATGGCGCAACTTTTAAATCTGTTTACAAAAAAGTCCTCAATACGCGCTTTAATGGGATTCTACAGTCACCCACGTGTCAAACTAATTAGGCCGGAGAAGGCTCTACCAAATGTCTACCTGCTATTGCTGCGCCTCGGAAGCCAAGCTGATCGCCTCCTTTCACACAGTTGTTTAATCTACATTTTGGACCTTCACGAGTTTGTAAACAACCAATTAAAAAAAGCATGGTGTATTATGTGATAAACATTTTGATTTCATTCCCACTACATATGAGCCATTTTTTATTAGCCTTAATCTAAATTTGCAAGGTGAACACATCATTAACGCTAAAACGCGGCTTAACTCGGTTGCTAAACTTTTTACGTAAAAAAATAATATCTGATCCAACTTACACTGTACTTGACACTCTTGGTTGAGCATGGCGGACAACCAATTATTATCCCGAAAATGATTAAACATACATGCACCTCCCAATCTTACAATGCACAACTTAACTGTTCCTTTACCCTCGACTGTTAACCCTTGCTTAGGTCGGGGAATCTTTGCAATAATAAAGCGAACTTATTAGCGAATGCCCAACCCTGAAAATGAATCAGGTATCATGCACCACATTGTTTTAGCCGGCCTCTGCTCCCAACGTGTTTCACTACTGTTCGGTCGGGTTCAGCTTAGTACCATGGAATTTCCATACCCTGTGTTGGAACATGTGGTTTGGATTATACACAACGGGCCGCTTCGTTGTTTACGATACCTGATTAATAAAATGTTTTGAACTGTTGGTGATAAGCCTAAATAACTATAGCACATGTGCTAGTTACACAATCAGTTTACCTCAACGTAATGTACTGAATGTTTATCCAAAATACGTCCAATTGTTTAAAAAGTAGTTACCAGCTGAAAGGCTAATACAACTGAATTGCCCGAAATAATAATTTTACCAGCACATCCTACGATCTTTACGTCTAGATTTTTTTTTTTTTTTTTTTTGGGGGGGGTTTTTTTAATATATATATACGGATTTCATAATATTTTTTTTTAACTAAGGCTAATGTTGATATTGTGAAACGTAGGGTCTAATAGAATCCATTTATTAAGAACCTCTTAGCTTAAATAGGTTCTCAGCTCCATTTCTACGTCCGCCTGTCTCTCCTAAGCCAGAACTATCCTATCAAAGTAAAGATATTTGAAAACCCATCTTTAGTTCTCACCGATCGCAACTAATGTAAATCTCCACGAACCTTGGATTACTGGCATAATGCCATCTAACATTAAAACATCATCATACACCATAAACATGCAGATCAAACTAATTGTCTTACCTGAAATAAGTATTACCCCAACTTTGATAGTACTGGATGGAAGAGATTGACACATCTCGTTCACTGTGTTCGATTGCAGAGAGACCCTAACACAGTACCTCTTTCTTCCTTTCCTTAATAACTACACAATACTCCCTGGAGTTTTTTTTTTTTTCGGATTCCAGGTCAAACAAACAATTAGGAAACAAAAAAACAAAGGTAAATACATTAACAGTTATTAACAACAACATTTTGAACACAAGCCTTCCGTGTGTTCACGATCAAAACTTAGAACGTGAATGATGACAACTCGCGCCCACGGCAAAGCCCCGCACATATAAGTGATGGCTCGTGTAACAACAAAAAACCGCGAAACTTAATGGACGGTTCCGCCTCTCTCAACAAATTGGTTTAGTCACCATTCGGTTCTGCTAAACTCGATTAATATGAAAGGGTGAGTGTTTTGTTTTAAACTGAGCCATATTGTTGTAATCGATTTTAGAATTGTGTAAGTAATAGAGCAAATTTGAATGTCATCATCATCAGAGCAACAAATGGTTGAATGGAAGCAAAATCTCACCGTAAATTTGTAGCATATGCGTCCATGTTTACATATGAATCAGTTAAAATACAAAGTATATGAATAAGCGAGATTACAAAAAAACCATACAGACCAAAATATGACTGGTGGTGTGATATATCATCTTGAGTTTACTAATTACAGATTATTGCCATCGTTATTACCATACTTGAAAGATGGAGATAAAAAAAATTTATTACCCTGAGGGGTAAATTTTATTAAATTATTAACAGTACATTTGATAAGGATTTTAGCATGGGCGTTGCGATTCGAGTAACATAAGTTCTTATAAAAACAAGGTATGTTTAAAAGCCACATAAGCCCAGAAACAAAAATAAATTATTGTATAATGAACAGTGATCAAAAATATGTTAAACAATATAGCCATAATATTCACAATAGAAATACGGTAATAAGATTCTGATAAAAGTGAAGCAGAGGATATATAAAATCGATAAATAGTGCCAACACACAATACATAAAAAAACATTGAGCATAAGAATGTCATAAAAAAACGAAGGTTCCACCACAGGATAACGTAAGCTGTAATGCAGTTTACATGAGCGAACAACACCAAATTTATGACAAAAATATGATAAAAGTAAGGATTAACATGATTAAATAATATCCCTAGCAAGGACATTATACCAGCAAATATCACAGTGTGAACCTTTGGCAGTTAATTGGAAGAAATAAAGTTAGATGACAAAGGAAATGCTGTAGAATAAATGGACAACAGTAAAGTACCAAGATTCAGACCGTGGTACGGTGGTATATGACTAGCCTAAAGTATGGGTAGCCTCGATAGGATAACACTAGATAAATCAGTCCATCACACAATCATACTGATAATAATAGTAAGAAATAAATAAAAGTGTTAGATGATATGGTAATAATATTAATTGTAAACAATAGCAGCAACAATGGAAAAACTGGCATAATAATAAAGAGATAATAAAATCATCCAAACAACTCAAAATCATCGTCGTTCAGGCACAATCACCATATTATCAACATCATGATAACAGTAGATAATAGTGACATACAAACACAACGTGGTAAAAGGCACTGTCATGTGATTTGCTAAATCGAAATCGAAAAAAAAACACATTACAAAAAAATTAAAAATATTGCATTTTTGGAACAGGAAAGGCATCTTAAACCCTCGTCTAAACCGAAGGGGGGTGGTTACCACCCTCCCCCCCCTTCAGTTTTTTTCCCCGGTGTGCTAAAAACCCCCCTTTTTTTGGTGGCCAATTTTACGTAATTGTCAATTGAACATGGTCCCTCCTTTTCATCCAAAAAAACATCCTCGGGGGTATAGTTAGATACAGGGTGATCCCAAAGTGACGAAGGGGGGGTGGGTACCACCCCCCCTCCGGAAGATAAGTTACCAACCAACATGTCTAACGCAACACAAGGACCATCACAGACCCTTGATTTGGTACCATAGATAGCTATGGTCCTCCTCTTTTCCATTGATACCAAAATGAGTACCAACATGCATAGCATTACATCACACAATGACTTCAAAAGTTCGCATGTCGCAAACTTCCATTTCCATAGACACAACAACAGTGAAAAATCAAATTTTTTCGCTAAAACGTTTAGGAAAATCGATTTTTTTCATGCGGTTTTTGACTCCATTTGATGGGCAAAGCTGACTCGTTTTTATATAATAACAAACAGCATTTTAGGAGCTATATAAGGTGTTTGAGTCGCTAAAAAATTGCGAATATCAATTTTCCACCTATATTCATCAGTATTTTTATCCGTACTTTCCTCAACATATGACGTCCAAGTGACGTCATCATGGGGATGTTTTAGTACTTATTTTGGTTACAATGGAAAAGAAAACTCTAAGCTATCCTTGGTACCAACTTTACAGGAATCGGGTGTTCAGTAACGAAAATCACAGGGCCACCCCCCCCCCCCTTTCGGGATTTTGTTACAAAAAATGGCTTCAAGTTAGACGAGGTAACCATTCCCTGAAAGTCACGGTGATAAGCCTAGAAGCACCTAATTAATGCCAAAATTGAATATTTTAGTCAATACTGCCTGTCCGTACTGGACAATTACTACAACCGCCCCCTAATGGAACGGGGATTCAAACTGGCAACATTGCTGATTCATTCAATTCACCACCCTTATCTGCCCAGCTTCTCGATGGAAAATAAACTACTAATGGGAGTCATACAGCTCCTTCACACTTAGCTGATCCTACAATGAATAAATATATGATAAATATAAAGAAAATCTTTCGGGATCATCACTGACAGCGTCCTTAAAGGGAAACAGGGCATCCCGCACCGCCCGACCACAGAACCGCCCACCACCACCCAACCCGAACCCCAAAGTGTTTAGTGGATGTGGGCTGTAGCAAGCACCAAGGGAAATAGTGCGCCTCATCTCCCCCGGATATATACCACGCCGTCATGTTATTTGTTTTACCACAACCCCACTGCGACCACGGGGACGAGGGCGTGGAAAAAAACTCGAGAAAGGACCCGCCATGAACGGCATGACTGTGATCATGAACATACACGTGACGTGTAATAATAAGTGATAATAATGACATGAATGACCACGATCAACGATTTAATATAATAAGGATACTATATAATAATAATAATAATAATAATGACAGTACTAATACTGATACAAAAGTGAATGATTGAGGGAAATTCCAATAAATGACTGAAATTTAGTGAGGATTGCTTAATTATAAACTATATATAATGTTATTGACAGAATTTGATATTCATATTTTATTAACATTGACAGATAACGTGCCCTCCCAGTAATTTAATTACAAGACCATAAGCAGAATGGTTGACAATGCATCGATCCATAAGTGAGTGAGTAATCGCAACCGCATTTTTATTAAATAGATGTAAAGGGATAATTGTCATGGATAGAGTAGAAATAAGTGTTACGTACAACCATAGGATCATGGAAACAGGACAGTGAACCAAGATCAAATATGTTCTTGGCTTACCATTCAAGCGCAATACCAAAAATATGCAATGGTACGAGCACCCCACTCCAATCTCAGGGGTTCCAAACTACCGTCAACTCAGGACAGCAGGTGATTTGCCAATCAATGATATGATTTAAACCAAACACCATTGGACAAATAGTAGACGCGTGTTAACCGTGAATTCAAATCTAAGATGATTGAATCCAAGGCAAACAGAAACATCCAAATCATTTTGTATACGGTCACCCGCATACAAATCCCAAACGATCACTATAGTCCTGAATTTCAGAGTGCATACTCGTGTGCGGCTAAATTCCCAAATTATATTAATTTTGTTTATGCCCTCCAAAGTGAAATATAAAAAAAATGTGAATTTGTTCTTTCGGTATAGAACCCCTTATTTAATTCAAAAGAGGCCAATAACAGACGCCCCTGACAAAACCTGAATAGAAAAATATCGCTGTGGCTCTTATACCTAATCCAGTTTTTAACACATTCCCAACACCTCACGGGGCAAGCCATAGTTGGGGTGCTTCCCGCTTAATTCACCAAATATGCACACAAGTCGCTTATGAATTATACTCAAACAAGCGTGTAACAGACGAACAATGATTTTGGGTAGGTTTTGGGTTGGAGGCCCCCCAGTAAAATGGCGGATCAAATCTGACCATCATTAAATGGCTGTTGACTGGTCTATACAGACACGAGGGTTCGATAACGGGACAAAAACAATTTTGTCTTCTCTTCTCGTCTTCCTTTAGTGCGCATACCTTATAACACAAACTTAGTATTTACTACAGGCTTTAAACAACAATAATCCATTAGATAAGAACCGACGCAATCAAATTACCTGGTAACAATGCCAATACTGCGGTTCTATGTTCAAAGTGCCCGGATCCCAACAACCATGCCATCACAATGTAAAAAAAAAACGCTTAAGGCCCCACCAAACAAAACTTAATAGGCATACTGGACCGTAAATAATATATAAAAAATTGCTCCTTATCTATGCCATAATGAAAGCCATATCTATATGGCCAAAAACGCAGAAATTGTAGACTTTTAATATTGAAATATAAGACCAATAAAATAGGCAAAGTTGAGTAGGATACAGTCCTAATTTGAACATGGAAAGAAATTAATAGAAAACAGTTCGCATTAAATGATTAATATGAATAATACCGGGAAAAAGAATGGAAACATACAATTCCTCATAACATTTCTCATAAAAGATCTGCAACCCTTGAGCAACATATCTATACAAAATAGGAGTATGTACTTCCAACATTTAGTACAAAGAAGAAATTATGAGGATTGAGAAAGGGGTGATGATTAAAAGAAACATCAATAAAAACCAACTGGGGGAGGAGTACACAGGCCATTGAAGATAAGTCATTCAAAAGGGAACAGATCCTTTCAATGAGAGAATACAATTCAAAGTAGTGACTGGGGAACTCCTGAGAAGCTGCGATGTATAACGAACTGTATGGATGTGTGACATAATATATTTTTAACCCGCTAATGCGGGTTGATAGGCATGGTAGGCCTATAAAAGGTACAAAGCCCTGATTGTCGGCAATGGTTGTGGGGCCAAATTTGATTATGCCACGCACGAATGCCACGCACGGCGAATGGGAGGAGTCCTCGCATGTAAAAGCGGACCCACTTCATTCGTTCGGGCCCAAAGCTTGAAACAAATTTTTTTGCTCACCAGTACAACGAAAAAAAAATGATAAAGGGCGATCAGAAACGCAAGCAGGCCAAGGAGCCGCGTACGCGTGAGCTTTGCTAGACAAGCCATCATTGTGTGGATTTATTCCTGTAATGACGTCACGTTCACCCCTAAATACAGATTTAATAAAGTCATTCAAAACTATCAATGACTTAAACAAATGTATATCGCGGTCTCTCGTGCTATTAACATATCCAATAATCACATAATCCAAGATTTGAAAAGTGAAACAACAAGTACCAAGGATGCCAGCAGTAGATCCACATATTAAAATAGGAAACATAATAAAATATTTAAATGGCCATAGATATTCAAACACAATTACAGGTTAGGGTCAAATGGAATATTGACATATCTGGAACAAAAAAATGGTGATCGAACGCTAATATTGTTTTTATCATGGAAATATTTGATTGAAAAAAAAAAAGTGAACACCGCCTATGGAAGGTACCAGAGTAATTTTAACCAACCCCACAATGCTTTGCAAATAGCTCATTCTGCTCTCACAAACAGCTGTTAAGTAGGCCTATTGTAGTGAAACTAAGAAGCCCCAAAAACCACGAAACATTTGCAAGATCATGCAAAAATTAATGTCTTGTTGGCTCAAAAACAGTGTTAAGAGCCTGGGCCCACAAGTAATTGGAATATGACTTTAGTGGGAAAACATTACCCTACTGAGGTGACACACCTTCAAAGCTTGGTGCATTGGGTACTGGCCCAATATAGACACTCTCTAGAATATGGTACCCAAGTGGGACAGGATCAGCAGAGGTCCCTCACAGCCACGCGTTGGACTTCGTTTTTCAGTCATATCTAGATCATCAGAGCATGCAGCGTGGAACACCAACGAACAGTACAGACCACCCTTCTGAAATGTCACAATAACCACTAACTAAACTACTACAGGTGCTTAATATGATCATGGTCAGAGATCTGATGATCTGTTCCACATCTCCAATGATTGACCTCCTGTGTGATTGCCATTGGGTGCTCTGAATCAAACCCAGAATGCATAACAGAAGCGACAAGGCGCCCATATCCGCAAAGAAAATACATGACCGCTACATTGCATATACTTACTGTATATTGTTTTAAACTTTAGAAGTTTATCGTGAGCTTCTGGGACACCAATAGGTCTGAAACCTACTTAAATAGATGGAGCATGTTATATAGATGTCAAAAATATCAATATCTCAAAAAAATATTTTTTTTACCAAAAAAAAGTATGTTTTTGATTAAAAGGACCCACAAATCACCTTGGCCTCATATTGGCAGTTCCACATCATACCTAATATGGTATTTTAGCTCATTCTAGAGCATAAAACATAAACGTTTTGAATGCTAAACTAAAAGGTTCTTTCAGGTTTGAGAAACATGAATTTGAGAGAAAAACGCATATATTCACCCAATATCGCCTATAATTACTGTATATTTTAACTTAGAAGCTTATGTGGGCTTCTGGGGGACACAATATATTTCGAAACTTATTACATATTGATGGGGCATGTACTATAGATGTCAAAAATACCAATATCTCAAAAATCATTTGTTTTACAACCAAACAGTGAATGTTTTGGCTAAAATGCCACCCAAAAACCCAAACCTTCGAGACCACCATTGGCAATTTCACATCATGCCTAATCAGGAAAGTAGACATTAATACGCTTTTCCCATTGAGGTATGATGTAGGGTAGTAGGGTGGGAGCTATTAAACTCCTAAAAATAAGGCCACTTTTGGGAGTTCCACTACTGACCTTAACCCAGAAAGCTCTTTGGAAGTAGAGGTGGCTATAGAGGGTATGTTTGGGTGCATAGTTCAGATCACTTCAACACAGGATAGAATGAACACAGGCTAGACTGTGTTCGAAGTGATCTGAAACACTGACTTCTATAACCCACCTCTATTGGAAGCAAAATAAGTACAAATTGTTTATTTGTCAATCTCAATGACATACAAATTCTGAACAGCAGCGTACTGGAAGCATAGTTTTTGTAGCCAGTGTCACTTACAGCCTTGCTAAATTGGGTTACTGTATTTTGTAAAAAAGTTGCATCAAATTGTATCAACGTAAAGGTGTAAACAAATGGGTGCACTAGCATGCTTGTTTTCGCAAAAGACAAGCTGATGAATTGAAGGCACTATCAGTGATTTGCTAATGACATCAGGCAATGGCAAAAAAACGAATCAAAAAACTCCGATTTCTGCAGTCCCTTTACTATACATCATGAATCATAACTACCATACAAGTTGCTAAGAATGAAACAACATTAATAAGACAAAATCAGGTCTTTAAGTCATTATTTCCCTTATGGACACTGACATTGTAATGCAACACATAACTGAATGGAGATTCATATCTTTGAGCACTCCAGTATGTCTTTCTTTTCGTTCAAATTCTGTAGCAAAAAAGGAGTTTATGAGAATTCTGCCAGGGGGGAAATCCCTTATCCTTCTCTTTTCTTGGCAAATTTCAAATATTTTGACTTTTGCGTGAATCACTGATAAAAAGTCTAAACAAATGTTCATGAAAATAACAACAGTACGTAAACCCCATTATTTACACAGCTCAATTCATCGGGTCACCTGTGACCCAGAGTCACAAAATTGTGCCTTTCTAAGGGATTATTTTCGTAAGGTTGAAATACTTCTTTCTGACACACTAAAGAATTGTAAACCTTTTCTGGTTTCCGAATTTCATAAGTGTGTCAAAAGAAGTAGGTCACCTTACGGAAATGCCCCTTTCTAGGGCATAATACATGTTTTGGGGAAAAAAACTTTTTTTTCAGGGATATTGTTTTAAGTCCTTGCACCATTTGTTTGAAGTCTGCTGGTACAGAAGGTACCCACTGGTCTCCTAAACCCCAATTGTACTTACCGACACTGAATGTTCAGTGGTATGAACTAAGTCCTGTATCAACAACAATTTGTTCGCGAGAACGCAGCTGAACACGGTGAAGCCGGGTTAATCTCTTGCCAGTTTCACTCACTTCTTCTGGAATTACATCAAATGATGGTTCATCTTCCAAACGGTATCGATCAAATAATGTCAATACATCGAATGGTAAATGAGGGCGTTGATTCATTAACGAATTGCCTGAAATGCAAGAGCAATTCAAATCGAAATAAACAAGAATCCCACTGCGCTCTTACAGGCCTATGATATTCAACGAAACAAACAAAAGGAAACGGCCATTGGCTTTACATGCACTTAGCTGTGGCATTGACGCATGATGGAATACAATGCATGTAAAGTAATGGGTTTCATTTCGTCAAATACCACAGCCTTAAAAAGAATGGCCAGGAAACAAGTGTAAATTATCTAAATTTGTACTATTCAGTTCAAAATAGCAAAATATTCGTAAAGGTAAAATTCTGCATGATGAATTTACTGGTTATTTACAGATTGATAAGTGACAACTCCTGTCTGTGGAATATATGTTCGTCCTTTCAAAGTTCTGATAATAAATTCTTATAAAGCCAGATTCATTGAGCAGAGGATGAACCTGCCAAGGCTATTCTACCACAGACATACGTTACTTAACGGATGTGGAATACACAAACAGCATATGTAGATATTTGCTGTTTCCCCCACCCCTGAAAAAATTACACTACTAATTTTAAGGTACTTGTTCCGATTTATGTCTATTGTGTTCTCTATTGAAATCAGAGCCTGGCACTTGCAAAATTGCCATGGGACACAAATTTGCAGTTTTTATGGAGAGAAGCATTAAGGCAGTATTCAAAGCCCTATTCAATACGTGTGAATTGATGGTTAACCATAAAAATGGCGTTTTTGTTTTTATCTTGAAGAAATGGATTGAGGGCTCAAATTTCGGACAACAATCCTCAGAGAAAAATATGTCTTTTTCATCTGATATCAAATCGATACTATTCAGGTAAAGGCTGAGAAAAATAACTAAATCTCGGTGAAGCTGGAAAAAATTGCAATAGAATTTCTTGTCACCACAATGCATTTCTATATAGTCCCCAGAATTCATACCTAAAGTCCAGAAAAATCCAAGTGGTGGAAAGATGACTAATTTGCATAAATCCAAAATGGCCGCCCACTCCTAAGATTTTTACAAGGATTGTTGTATTACTTATCTGAAATAATATTTTGGCACCTAAAATACCTACATTTGTTATATTTATGAAGAGATTATATCGTATGTCTTATTACCGACATCATCATGCTGGCGAAGTGTACCTAATTGCATAAATCCAAAATGGCCGCAATTCTAAGACTTTTACACTGATCGTGTTATATGCCTTATTATTTTGGCACCTAAAATGCCTAAATTTATTACATTACGACTTTAGTAATATATTTTATTTGTCTTAATGAGGCACTATACATCTTGGTAGAAGTATTAACCTAATTTGAGAATCTAAAATGGCTGCAATTCTCAATTGGAGCAAAATGGCAAACTTGAATCACATCTATTGAATATTTGCACTTGACCTAAAACACATTAGATTTGATTTCACTTCATCAATGTTGTTTTTTACATTTAAAAAAAAAAAAAAAAAAAAAAAAAACACCCCACACATACACCCCACAAACACATCCACCCCATACAACCCACCTCCCAACCACCACCGGCACACACACACCACACACACCATTGTATGCAACTAATATATATAAAGATATATACTTCCGTCATTATAAAATGTTGTCAATAAATAACATGGGACTATGTGACTATGTTATCTGGCCTTTGGGCACATACCAAATCAAAAGGTTGTTGTCACATCCCTATCAAGCACATGCCATCAAAATGTTAAAAATGAAAAAAAATATTTCGTTTATAGACAATCCAGGTTCTTCGATCAAAGAATTTGAATTCTCGTTTAAAAACACGTTTGATTCTCACTGAAAACTTGGTATATCGTTTAAAAAAGTTAACAATCGATAAAACCAGGTTTTCAATTGAAAACTTGGAATTTGATTGAAAAACATGTATTATTTCGATATACCATATAGTTTCATTGAAAAATGGAAATAGGTATATAACGAGAAATGGTTGCTGCCAACCGCCTATTCCAAAGAGAGTTCTTAAACAAAGTCAACCTCTTGAATCAGTCTAATGAGTATAAGAGAAAAGAAAGACTTGCTGTCAACCAAGGAAACATCTATTGTATTGAACTGGTGAGCACTTCCACCTGGAACTGAATTCCTCATGGGCTGAATGGCGATGCCTCAACAGAGATTGAGAACCAGAACTTGCCGATCTAATGTTTCCTGGCAGAAGTGGGGCTACCTGGAACAGATTCAAGGCACTAGCTGTGGTTGTGGAACAGCACCAAGGACTATGGAACATCACTGTCTGCCCACTGTTGACAACAATGCACAAACAAGACCCTTGCGGAATTCAGTGAAGCAAGCCCGATTTTAACCATCTCTGGCTGGATCATATTTGAGAACTCACTGTGTTTGGACACGCTAAGAAGAAGATTGAAAAATAAAGGTTTTAATTAAAAAAAAACAGGATTCACGGCCAAGAGAAGAATTCAACATTTTTCAATCGAAAAATCAGGATTCTCAGCGCTAACAAAGCTTTCATACGAGAATGCGGGTTTATCGATTAAGAATCATCTTGATCGCCTGAAGGTTCCTCCTAAGGTTTGCAGGAGTTCAGACAGAATTGGAAGTATTCTACAGGCGTTGCCAAGAAGACAACCGCTAATAAGTCTCATTACAGCATTCAGAATGACATCAATCTTGTGTGAATGTACACGGGACGCATACTGGTGCGCGGTATGCAGCGTGAGTATGCCAAGGCAACAGTTAATGCGCGTGAAGTGTCAAAGAAGCGGTGGGGTCCATTATGACGCCAGGTTATTTGGTGTTGGATCGTGTGACCGTTTTTCTTCGTCTAAATGATGTTTTTATTTCTATTTTAGCGCAGTGATTTGCAAAGTGAAAAACAGAAACGACAGTCTTGGGTTTGAGAGGTTCTAGTTGCCATCGTTAGAAGAATTGACTTACGTGATTGGTGATATGGTCTTTTCTGCAACACTGCTTAAAGGCCTGAAGGATCAGAGCTATTCCAAGTACCATATCGTCTGCGTATTGAGTCCTGCAAAGAAACTCCCTTCGGATCTGAGACATAAATATTGTAAGAGACTTGGCCAGGGCAGAACCTTGTGGGCCCATTTCCGAAGTTGGGCTTTCTACTGCATTGCCCCATTTTGATGTCGTTCACACCCCAGGACAAAAGATCCGGGATGGCATTAAGAACTTGACAAGCTTGTCATCAGGGAGATTTGAGTAGTTTAAGATAGAGACCTCGATGCCAGACTGTTATCAATTTTTTTTTTTTAGGGGAAGCAGGTAGTATATAAAGGCTGCCCAAACTTATTCTTCTGCTGGAGGCGTTCGAATCATTGACATGTCTTGCCTATCTGATCAGTTATGTGATTTCATCTTCGAAGCCAATTGGGGAGGGGTAGCTTATAAATTGTGAGATAGCAGCGAGATGGGTTTCTAACTCTTGGGCTCGTTTGCTGATTTCTTGGGCTTCAGGAGCTCAATGACCTTTGAAAGAAAAATTAGGTTTTTCCTTCCATCTAGAGGGGAATTGTCGATGATCCCATAGAAGTATAGAGAGAAAGAGTTGGAACCATCGCACGGCTTCGGGTCCCATATTCTTCAATTCTGTATGGATGTTGTCATTGTCGGGAGCTTTCTATTCTTGAGAACGGGCCTTCCCTTGGGAAACTTCTGCCATTATAGAAAGTAATCGTGCCAAGCTGGTATGACCCAATTACATTTAAGAAACATTTTATGTCTGGAAAGTCAATCATTGTTGGTTTGATTTACCTAGAGCCTTCAATAAAGTGGCGGCGAGGCCAGCGGGGGTCAAACTTGCAACCCTGAGATTACAAGTCAAGGCTTTGACCATGGCCATCCACGGACCAGTGAGTTTTTGCCAACTTTCCATTTTGACAAGTACTGAGGCGATGCAATTTGCAGAGACAGGACACTGCTTAACTGGACAACTATGCCCGGTGAGATTGTTGATGGTGTTCCGGGATTGAAGCTTGAGTGGGTAAAGTGATAATGGTATCTCCCCCTCTCAGTATCGCAGTCGGTATTACGCGTCAATTTATACAACTCCTCATCATTCCTTGTCTCCACCGTGGGGGTAGGAATTCTGCATCTGGAAATGGAATGTTTAGCTGCTTGTGAAGCAAGCAGAGAGCAGAAGTCAGAATATGCGTTGTTGATATTAGAGACGGAGAAGCGGGTCTGGCAGCTTGGATGGACAGGTCACTTAGAGTTGTTTGAACTTGCACTTGGGCCATTTGGCTTTCCAGAAGTTCGATCTCTTTGTGTAGAGGTTGGAGATTGTGATCTTGATGTCACTAAAACCAAGATAGGGCAGTGCCCTGATCTGGGGAATCTAGGGGAGGTCTGTCTGGAGCAGCGAGGATCGGATTTTCCCGGGTGGCCTTTTGACAGGTCGGGAGAGGTAAACGCCCCTTGAGTGCTTGGCTAGAAAGTAGGTACAACCTTACAATCAAACAACAGCAGTGTGGAGGTGTAGAATTAGTCGTCCGAATAGTCCCTCTCCACCAAGAACATTATTTTTTTATCAATATTAATGTCAAATGCTAATTTTCGCCATAAGGCATCTATGTAAATTACGTACACGGCTTACTAAGTTACCAGAGTTAGCATAGAAGTATAATAATAGGGAATATAATTTAAAGTCCATCAAAAGTGTGTGCACAGGTCACAAAATTTGGTTTCACAAAGTTTGATCAAATCAGCTATAGCAGATTTAACCCAACACCAGAGTAGTTTTTGACAGCGTCGATAGTTGGGAGAGAGGAAGAATATGCGACCGATTCACCTGTTCAATTTAATTCCATTTCCAGACAGCATCCCCTATCCAATGCCAATACCTTCGGAAAAAGTACTAGAGGTGACACGATGGGTTGGATCTACTATAAAAAACTAGAATTGACAGACCATTTTGGTTTTTACGGCAGTGCAGAAAGTAGTTACCCACACGTAGTCTGTGTTACAGACTGCGGAAGATATTATCTAAATTGGTACTGCGTGAAGAAACTAACGTATCAGTCGCCCATAGGAATGTGTGTAAATGAAAAATTATCTAAATATCTCCGAAAAAAGAAACGGGGTTCTACGGAGATTTTTGCAATCAGGTGTCAGAAATGTTGTTCTCTTACGAGAACAATCCTTCAACTGGGTCTGAACCTCTAGAACCTTTTGAACAACTGAACATTTCTATCGGCAGTTTTTTACACGCAATCTCCATGGGCTCTGATGAGCGCCAAAACATTTTACCACGGGCTACGTCACTAGTGCTAGCTAATTTAATGTGCATGCTCGTACTTTCCGCACCGCCATAATTATTTGGTTGTAAACAAGTAAGGAATAACATGTGAATTATAATACACTTATTAAAAGTAAAAGTTTAACAATTTAGGGACTGCAGAGCAATGTAGGAGAAGAAATACAGCAAAAAATCATGAAACTGAAACTGGGGCCATTTGAATGTATGCAACTTAGTTATCTTCCGCCAATCAGGTTATGTATTTCTTTATAACGTAGAAGCGTAATACTTATTTTATTTAAAAGTATTTGTTTTTATGGGGTTCAACAGCTTTTAGATCTGCTATACAAACAAAATGAATGTAAAAACTTAAGAAAGTAGGGGCATTTTGGTTATGCCAAAATGCATAGTTCCACACTTGGATTTTGGACCTTTAGTATGTCATTCTGGGGACTTATAGAAATGCATGTGTTCTGAAAAAAAAAATGTATTGCAATTTTTTACAGGTATATCATATATTTCCCAGCTATAAAACTCGGGGTCCCAAAGAGCCTACTCAGATGGTCATGAACAGGCACCTTTACGTTTGCCCCTCTAGCCCTTCAGTAGTAAAACTGATGGGGTTTCTCAACTATATTTTGGTTGGCCCAAATTACAATTTGGGTTATCAGTGGAGGGTCATTTCTGACAAAAACCTTTATGTGGCCCGAGAACCCTTGAAAGTGGTACAAGCACCTTCAAACCCACTTACAGAAAAATTTTGAAAAATTGCACTGTTGTTGTTATTTTTTTGCTACTTCAACAATTGTGATTCATGTTTGGACAAAAAAAACATGGTTGAAAACTGGAAAATTGAATTGGAATTTTTGGGTTGCTTTTACAGGCCATTTAAAACAAAAATATGAAGGCGATTGGTCCTGTGAGCCAATCAGTTGAGAACCCCTGTCCTGGATTTATTTTGTAACAAATTTCCCATCTGCAAATTAATGTATGCACCAGGATGAGTTTGTCCACCAGAATTTGAATTCTTTCAGGTGCAGGATTACTTTTGCGATTCGATGAACATTCGATGAAAGTAATCATTGTCCGGCAGGTATCATAGTCCCGGAATCCATAGACGGACATGGAATTAAAGCGTGAAATAATGTTGCGTGAAGAGTCACCTGAACCGATTGCCCTATTGTTTTACCATTCCCGGACTGTGAGCCCGGAGTCCTAGTATCTCCCACCCGGCTCTAGTGCTAGGATTTCTACCCCACATGCCTCATTCTCCAACCTGCGATGCTCTTTGTGATTCGATGTTGGTGTGGTAAGGCCGGTAACAGTTTTTCACGACTGAATCCACAAAGTCTACGCAAACGCCTGGAAACAAAAATTTACAAAATAATCCAAGGTACAGCACAACCTACTATCTGAGTTTAAAAAATCCAAACTTTCTTTCTCTGAAAAAAGTAATCCCTGGGTGGCATATGCATACAGACACAAGGGAACTGTTCAATTTCTAAGGAGAGCTATTCGGTGTCCATTTTCCCATTGTATAAAAGTACAACACTGGATTTACTACCCTTTAACTGTTATGATATTTCCAAGTGACACTGATTCCCATAGAGACTGGGTGATTTGAGTTTGTTAATCATTGTTTACACACCCATACTTTGCCTCTAAAATCAAATAAATTCAAATATAGAAATATACAAAAAAAACTTTGTTATTAAATTAGGTCTTTCAGTCACTTTAATCAGTTCCCCCCCCCCCCCTCAACAGCATTCTCTTTTAATGCTTATCAAAAAAGGCCCCGGCCCCTGGGGTACCCCGAGGATGGCCGGGACTTGTACGATACCCGATAGCCGGGGGTTGATCTTTATTACCCGGGTGGACCGGCATATGCCGGGACTTGTTCATGGCGTTCACGATTCAAAAAGCTGGGATTTTGGGTCAAGGACAAATGGAAGCGGCAAGTTTCTACAAAATGTATATCATAAACGTATACGACAAAGCTACAATACAATATATTGAAAGCCGCATAATCTAAAATGAATCGCACAATCGGGTTTGATGACGCATTTTGATGCTTTTGCCTGGCTAGAGGGGTCGGGATTTGGCTGGGGTTGTGACTAAAATTTTGCCCGCAGGAGCCGGACTTGGCCGGGAATTACTGGAGTTCTCAACATTCAAAAAACACACCTCGTTGTCAATCACAGCCATCCCCGTTAGCAGGGGCCGGGGCATTTTTTTTATTGTGGCATACCTTTTAACCCAATTATCCAACTGAGAACCAAAATAAAGTATCAATCACCAGCTGAGACCAGAAGGTGTTGAGTCTCCACATGCACCTGTTTTGGTAATTTTCACCTCCAATAGGGTTATGTGATCACATAAAGAATCCTTTTCTTAACACTAAAAACCCTGACTTTAACGCTCATTTTAGCCCCCCAAAGCGTTATTAGTCTTAGGAATTTTTTGCAAGATTATGAAATGTCCTGTGGTTCTTAAACTTGTGGAACACTTTTTTAATCCCTGACGTCCTGACATGTGTTTATTACAGTATGATAGCACATTGCTTATGCTCAGGGATGATTCAAAACACCTTTGATTCTGAGACTGAGCATTTTGGCATTCTTATACACCGGCATTAAAGTTATCTTCCATGAATAGAAATAACTTTTGTTTTATCTTTGTGTTTTCTACTTGATCAGATCTTTCAAAATAATAATTTAAAGGATCAGCAAGCGATAGGCCGAGAGAAATCGAAAATTGGAAATCCTTTTTTTTTTCAACTTATAAATCAGGGATAATTGTTGTACAATTCCATAATAACTGCCTTTTAATGTAGAAACAAACAACCAAATAATGAACAAATGGAAGTATTTGGGAGGAGATTTGTCATATACCTTCTCCGCCGCAATTTGGGCTAAAATTTCCTTCCCAAGACCTGATTTGTCACATAGTTGATCGCCTTTTTCGTGAAGTTAACGTATAGATTTTGTTTTAGGGTGTGGCCCTTTGCACTAAACCGTTTGTTCCCCCTTTTCCCCCCCCCGCAAGTTATGACAGGAAATGAGCCGTATCATGAGCCTTTAACAACATATCTATAACTGGGCATTCAATAGAGTGCCCAATTTTCTGAAGGATCCAAACAAATCCGAACCTTCCTTCCCTCCCCCCCCCCCCTGGGTGAGGCCTGTGAAAGTCAACAGAACTGTCCAATCAGGTTTTAGTTAGCATTTTTTTATGGTTTATGCAGAAATGTTTTCTGACAGAAGTTTTTGAGTTATTGGGAGCGATTTGTCAATTTTTTTGTCGGATTGGAGGATCTCACCCATTCCCCCATTACAAAATCCTGGACTATCATGTACTAGAGTTTGAAATGGAACAGTGTCCAGTTATGATAACTTTCTGAGGAATGTCAGTCACTTTCGACGGTTGCAAACTCGACCGATACCCACTCGACGGTCATCCAACTCGACGGACAACCAAGTCACAAAAACCGCCATAACAGCTCGAACCGATAACCAACTCGACCGTCTAATGCAAACTCGCCGTCCCTAATGCCACTCGACAGTCGATGCGAACTCGACCGTTTTGTAATAATGTACTTAAAGACACCACGAGAGGATTTTCAAACGAAGCGCCCACAATTTTTTCTCGATGCTTACCAATGTATGTAATCCACAACCTGAGGTGTATAAGCCTATACGCGTCTCTAATGTAATAAATATGATTTAGTAGTTTTCTGTCTGTCGTGCAGACGACTATAGAATTTTCAATATCTTCAATACGTACGCGTAGGTCTATAGAGGTTCGCTTCATCACGCTCGCTTATATCTGTGTTGACTTTGAGATTTTTGTACTCTATCCATGGAAAAGTTTAAAGTCTCCATGCGAAGTGACGGGCGGTTATTCCCATGCATACCGCGTTGTGCCGTGCCGGCCATAATAAGACATATTCTATCTCAACACCTCATACGCTTCGACATCAGTGTTTTTAAATTTCTGATGAAGAAAATACAGGAAAACTCAGACTTTATTTACGCGCAAAAAGGTTAGAAAATAAGCTTATGAGAAACCTACTTACCATACTAAGTTTTATTTATCTGTAGGCGCCTATTGCCAGGCTTAATTAAGATCCACAGTTTTAGTTAGCTTAAATACGTTGAGTTTTGGTTCATTAATAAAAGGGCAAATCAACCAGGAACAAAATCTAAACATAAGAAATACATAACTCAATTAGATAAGCACATGCAAGTTCCACCCGTGTACCAATAACGTCAGCATCATAAAAATGGCCCGATCCAAGTAAACGTTAGCAATCACATAAATCAGCGGATAAAACTGATTCATTCTTCCCCTAGAACTAACCTTGACATGCGCAATGCTTCTGAAGTTGGCATTTAAGTAAAATCATTCTGCAAAAGAATTTTAGTATGTGCCACCACCCTATGAATTAGCAGCCTGAACAATCATCAATTGCTCAACTGAATAAGTGCAAGTTGAGGATGTAACGGCAGAATACTGAATTCACAGGCAAATCTGAGTCTGAACTAATGGTTTTCACTTTCATTTTAAAGAAACACTTTCACGTAGATGAAACGACAAGGCACGTTTTTGCATGTTTGCTAGTTTTAAACCGAGTATAAATACGAGTCATCGTTTTGTACACAATCTTGGGTACTTGGTACTGGTGTGGTTATCCCTTACAGCAGCAACCTGCTAACTGTGGGATGTGCAGAGGTGGCGTCGATAGCCAGCCGACAATGAGAAAAAAATGGTTGTCTCCAAAATCAAACAAGAAAATGTTTACACAAAGGTGCACGAGGTACAAAATACGACAATTTTATGAGCACCAAAATTGCCATATACATGGGGTGTCATAATCCCTGATGGCTGGAGCAGCGTATCTCTCAACATGGCTACTGATGGAGTCCATGAAATGGCAGGGATCCTAATAAATCGGGATAGGAACTCGATCAAGAGAATGGATGCGTCTGCAACTGATCTGCTGAATCTTAGCTTATAGTTTCGCCCAGTCGTGTGTGGCGCTATTACGCTACGTCGTCCCCCCGGTTTACTTTCATGATTCGTTTAGTCATAATTAATTATTACTTATCGAAAATGGTGGGCGCTATCACCATCGATACTCGAAATTGTCTATGGGCATTTTACCCAGTGTCACCCGCCTGGAATGGCTTGTGGTGGCAGACGATTCCAAATGGCAACCACTTCTAGTGAAAAATGCATATTTGTATGCATTTACAGTTAATATGATTTGTGTTGTTTGACTTATGGATGATTTAATCTTGCTGATATAATGTTATGCTCTCTGGAAGCAGTCTGGTGGTGAGATATACTAAGTTGTAGTGGATTCTGTAGAGTATGGTCGCTTGTTGTATGAGGGGCGAAAATATGAAGTTGATCCCAATTCAACTCTGTATAAGGGGTGTTACAATGGTTTGTTTTCCCGATAATCGGCAAAAGACGAATCGTGCCGCAACGTCTTCTGTATCTGCTCAATCCGGTTAATTTCTGATTTGGTATTAGGATTCCATATTTCACTGGCAATACTCTATTGTGGGCGGGACAAGTGTGGGTTGTATGCTTGAGCTTAACTTCTTGTGAACAGGGGGCCGAGTTCTGCCGCCAGCAATCCGAGAAGTACTACTGGCTTTATGCTTGATTTTATAGTACACTTGTCATTCGCATCTTTCAATCATGGGATATGATAACGCCTATGTAGGCATGTTTTTGCACCCGTTAAGATCTGCACCCAGGCGTGGTATACGGTGTATTTTTGGACTAACGTTTGCGTTGATGAAAGCCTGTACATTTTTTTGACGTTTAAAATACATCAACCATTTGACTACCATTCCTGCCATATATTCAGATCTTTTGTAAAATCTCGTGGTCGTGTGAGTTCTCAATCCCCGTACACAATTCGTCATCAGCGTAATAAATTTTATTGGTTTGATTGTATGTGGGTCTTTTTTATATCATTTTATATAGAGTAAGAATACCACGTCTCCAGGACTGATCCCTGAGGAACACCTGATGTCACACTTACCCAAGATGAATGAGTTCCATTGACTGATACGGATTGTTGCCGATTTGATAAGAACTACTGATCCACCCCAGTGGGTGTTACTTTTAATCTACCATAATACTAACTTTGATTGAGAGATGTTGTGTGAGACATTAGCAAAAGCTTTGCCTAAAGTCTAAAGACGCACATCTGTCCGACCTTTGTTTTATTTGTGTTTTTCTGACCAATCATTTGTTGAATGTTATGAGGTGTTTAACTGTGGTATAGCAGACCTGAAACCGTGCTGTTCATTTATATTAGAAGATCTTTGGGTGATCAAGATGTTTTTGCTATATGACTCAGCACTATAATGTGTTCCATAATCTTGAAACATATGCAAGTAGGGGATTAGGCTGTAGTTGGCAGGGTCAGCCTTTGATCCACTCTTATAGATTGCCTGCACCTAGTGCTTGTTTCCTCCACTTGGTTTGTAATTGGTTGAATTATATGACTGTTGGAACAAACACCTTAACACAGGTGCCAGTTCATTTGCAACCAGCGATGTGGCATTTTGTTCGTCTGGCCCGCTAGCCTTAGATGGACTTAAGTTTTGCATAGATTGTTTTTGGCAACACCTTCAACCCAATTTCCAAATTAGGATTGAAGAACATATGGGAGAATCACCCTTGCGTTTTTTTTCCCTTGTTTTGGAGTTCTTGCACAACACTCCTAAAGTGTGATTCAGGGCCCTTCCTGCTTTGTCAATCTTGTTACAATTTTGTTTGGGTTTTTTAGGGTTGTGTATACCCTACATTTTCAGTGCGTTTAAGTTTCACATATGACCATAAAGATTTGGGCGTGATTTCAAACTTCCCCAATAACACCATTGATAAAGTCACTTATGTGCATTTCGAACAACCTTGGTAACATAAATTTTCTATAAGTAAGCCGATATGATTTCCAATCCTGAAGAATTTTTGAGTTGCGAGCTTTGGAAAAATTTTATCTCTTTTCCTCATCTTCCGTTTAACATCAACTGAGATCCAGGGTAAGTTCCTGTAACCTTTGTTAGCTTTGATGGTACATGTTTTTTCAACTAACTCACTCAAAGCAGCAGCAAACAAAACGATGTACATGGTCCTAGATGGCAGGTAGCCTCCTCCACATTTGCACATATTGGGATTTGTTTGCAATTAAAGGTCTAATAATACTGTGGATATTGGTTTGGTAATTTAGTGACCAATTGGCGATAGAGATTTTTCCAAGGAAATCTCAAATTTCACATGCACACTTTTGGTGTGAGTTTGTTTTCACGGTCCAGTCAAACAAATTCATATCGGGTAAATTTAGTTCACCACCGATACGCCACATTTGGATAGATGACTATGACTTTTGGTGATGAACTTTGCGAAGGATGATATCTACTATAAGTGATTCGGGTTTCTTACCAGTCCTTAATAGCTAGCCAGAGAAAGGGGTTTTAGAATTGCTAAAAACTATATACGTGGCCCAGACTGACTGACTCATCCCCCTTCACGTTTTCTTCCCCCAGATCATGCGCTCGGAAGTAATTATGGAATCCCTGGTGGCATAAAACTCCACCTCCGTTTGCATCCCGGTCTTTACGGTACACGCTGAAATTTTCTGGGAATATTTCAGAAGTGGCCATATTGCTGTTGATTTTTTGTTTCGACAACCAAACACAATATCTGGTTTGGTGCTGATCTAAAGTAGCACTGAAGGCACCCTGTGTAGATGTACTTTTGGATACCACTTGCAGTTGATAATCATCCCTCTCAGAGGATGTTTACGAGATTTTTAATTTGTGTCATCCTTTTTGGAAAATTTGAACAGTTGTTTAATTGGGTTCGAATTTTTGGGAAAAACCTACTGTGCACGTTCTCTAATAATACTATCATCAAAATCAGATAGTTGTTGAAAAATGGATGGAGTAGTTGATGACTTGGTATTGAAAATAGACGTACACATCCACACCCTTAAACAGACCCCAAGATAAGCTTGGTAGGTTTTTTGACAAGCTATATCTATGTCATTTTCTACACAATTTTTGGTGGGGTACCACAACTCGCAACTCATCACACGAAATATCTCTCGCATCCCTTCCACCTTCTTAACAAATGCCACAATGGATATTGGGCAGCGCTGAGATTGCGAGTGTGCAGGACCAGATGGACTTCAATTGGCCGCTGAGTAATATATCACAACAAATGATGATGGTACTAGGATGCATGATGCACTCGACTCTCGCTCAGACAAGATAGACGCTGACAAAACCGGCGAAAATACATATTTATCACAGCAGTAAAAAACTCATGCTACTTACCACAATTCATGAAGCGGTTGTAAATGAATCATCCCTATATCCAAAAGACGTAAAGAATCGCAGATATTCCTCAAGGGATATTGCTGTCTGGCTTGTCAGGCAACAAGAGACGGTTAAATACCGCACCCCGCGTCCTTTGTAAGCTCAACAATAAGGCCTCGATAATTTCGATGACAACAACATCCATTGAGCTATTGATCAGTCGGTGATCAAGCTCCTCTTATCGAAATCGATCAACACGTCATTGGTGGTGCGCATGTAGTGTGACAATTCCCTATAGTGCAACTAAAAAAAAAAAAAAGAAAAACCAATGTGTGCACTGAAAATCTCGTATGCAGACAGGTGTAGATGGTGAAACAAGAAATCAACAAATTTAAAAACAATGAATGTTTTAAAAATGCTATCTTCTTGTCTTTTGTTTCTTTTTCTAGTATCGTTTTTTGATGACTATAACGTAAATTTAATATGAATTTGTGGGATAATGCACATTTATCCACATTATAGAATAGGCCACGTTATCTGTCTGTTCTGTTGCAGTATATAAATTAGTTAGCCGTAATTTAATATAGGCCTATTGCCATAGGCATTGCAGGGCAGAAAGTATATGTCCATTGGTGGAAAAGGCGTTCAATATTTAAAATTTGGCCGAAATTTCCTCACAATGAGCTACATGCAAGGGTTGTTTAATAAGTTTTGTCAGTAGTTTATACCAGTGGCAATTTCCTGATTGAATTTAAATCACTTCCGGGTTCTCCTTTCTGTATTTATAGAAGTACTGCAAACAAATCCTATTGGCGACATACATGACATTACATACTGACATTTTGTAAAATGTAATTACAGGCTTCGTGATATCATACAGACTGTCCCCCAAAAAAACTATACAATCAAACTAAAATATATTAAAATATAAACTGTGCATTTTTGCAGATATTTTGACTTTATTTGATAGACAAGTCCAAAGCTAAATCCTCGCGTTTATTCCATCCAATTTTGATGGACCCTAAGCGAGATATTGTCAGTTGAACACAAATGATAAAATACCACTTGGGCCAGTCCTGAAAGGTTCAAGAACACTAAAGTATAAGGCGGTAGCATCTTTTAGGATTAAAACCCTTTTCAACAAAAGAATATTGTACAGGATCAGAGGGAATGTATTATCATGCATTTAACTAATATCATGCATTGAACTCATCATAATTATTTTTGAGTGAAACAACAGAAATTATTATGTTGTGGGTGAATGAGGGAATCACTATCAGGGGGACAATAATCATGAAAGTCATGTAAATTTGGGGAATGGGAATTTTGACTGCTGAAAAAAACTAACAGTCTACAAGTCTATTGAGGGAAAAGGTGAGGAGCAACGCTTAATGTGGAGGGACAATTACCCTTCCCCTCTTCCCCACTGCCTCCAAATTGCCAGTGAGGAATATGATGCGGAAAGCAGTGAACAGAGGACAATAAAGGAAAGGAGGGTGTGTGTTCAAAGGTCTCAGTTACTTTAACAAGGGTGTTTTGTGGTCTACTTCTGCTGAAAAACTGGGTAAAGCGGAGATAATAAGACTGTTTGGAATTGAATTTCCAATGCTTCATGTATTTATTAACAATTGCTGACATTATAAAGTATAAAATGTTATATCACAGAAGCAGACTTTATACCTACTTTTATTTTAATTTTCAATAAATAAATGTCTTAAAGTGATGTCAAGGCACACTTTGCTTGATATAGGTAGCTGAAACTGCCCAACGGTTTTCAAACTGCTCGGATTAATTAGCCATACTCCTGAACCGGACCCCCAAATTACACCAACTAAAAATTCATGAAAGCGGGGACGCTCCTTAAAAAAGAATCAGTAAAACTCCAGTTGAGATGAACTTAAATTGTGGCAAAATTATCTTTGATTGTATAGTTTTTTTTGGGACAGTTCTGTATAGGCCTATAGAAATCTTATTGCAGAAGGCCGCGGTCGGGTAAGCGGGCAGTCACGTGGCCATGGGCGATGTGGAGGCCGCGATGCGGGTACACCAAAGAGGTTCTATATAGATAGAGAGGCAAAACGTTACGATCTTTAGAATTCACCGTCGAGCATGTGTTGCCTACCACAAAGAAAACCTAGAGTACCAACAATAGAAAGAACTGGCTGCTCCGCTTCTTCACCTACTGTTGGGTGCCGACTTTGCATAATACACCAATCGGTAGTGATACAAATTAATGTATGTGTTAGAGGTGGGCCAGGTGTAATAATAGTGTACCTGGATCCATTTTTGTGCTCAGATATTCTTGTTTTCATAATGCATGCGTGCTTAGGTGAAAAGTAGTATTCATTGAGGCGGTTTATTTAATAAAGGACGACTGATGTGTAATTGCATTCGTTGTGTGGCCATGGGTAGGACAAAAGTTAACCACAAGAGCCCCAAACATCCAACAATGATAGTTCGGCGGTTGTTTGTATCGAATTGACATTATGTGTGCGATACAAGCACCAAAATGCCATTTTCCGTGCAATTTTCAAATGTCAGCGCCCAGCACGTACGACTGGTTTTGAATGGTTTACCCCTGGTGTACACTACCAGCCCACTGAGCACGCGTGACTCCCGATGGGTCTTACAATTGCGGGTGACAGTCCCCTATGTTGGGCTTACAAAAGGCCGCCGGTGCGTCTTTAACCGCTTGGTCTAGCAGAGAAGGCAGCGGTCAGTCCAAATATGCCATGGTTCAAGTAAGGAATGTGTTTAGCGTATGCAAATTAGCAATGACCTGGGCAGGTTATCGATACTTGCGCCTCGCTGGTGTTCTCTGAAAGTTGTGAATGGAAACGACCTTGTTTAATGGCTTAAATCATAAGAGGTTCTATTAGAAGATAGAGAGGCAAAACGTTACCACATCTTTAGAAATTCATCGTCTCGCAGTTTTGCGACCACAAAGAAAACTAGAGTACCAACAATAGAAGCAATGGCTGCCTCCGCTTCTTCCCCATATGTGGGGGCCGCTTTGCATATACATAATTCGTGTAGTTTAATAAAAATTGATGTATGTGTTAGATGTGGCCAGGTGTAATAATAGTGTACCTGGATCGTTGTGGTCAGATACTCTTTTTTTCTCATAATGCAATGCGCGTTAAGGTGAAAAGATGTATTCATTGAGGCGGTTTATTTCAAATCCAAGACGACTGAGTGTCATTTCATTCGTTGTGTGGCATGGGTCGGACAAAATTTAACAACCCAATAGCGCCCAACATCCAACAACTGATATTGTGCCGGATTGTTTGTATCGAAGTGACATTATGTGTGTTATACAAGCACCCAACTGATGAATTATTCGTGCAATATTCCCCCCCAAATGTCAGCGCCCAGCACGGACGATGGTTTTGAATGGGTGTACCCCTTGGTAATAATCCGAGATTAAGCAAAAGAGAGCTTTAAATGGCAGATGACTTCAAGGTGACCAGGATCATCTGAAAAAAACCTAATCGACTGAGATTTTGCGACCTAACGAAAGCCTTGAAAATGGGCTTTTTGAGCACATTTACGTGTCAAAGTATATTGCGCTAAAAATAGCAACGAGCGAGGATGAGTAATTTGTACAATTCGAGGGATTTCTGGGACGAGCTTAAATCATCCTCTGGGTTCTAGGGATAACTTCAAGTATAACAAGCGGTTGCTGGAGTGCAATTAGTAATATACGGTGGGTCCTATGCTATTGTTTTAATATAAGAAAACAAGTTCAAAACTAACTTCTTAGCGAAACCTAAAGGGCTATCGTTTTGAATTGATATATTTGGATGGAGACAAAATATGAAAATGTATATTGCATTTTTGACTTTCTTAAAAAAAATCACGGGTGTTTTATGATCCCTAGGGACCCTTTAGGGTTCAAAATGTTTGTTTTAATTAGCATAGCAATGCAGATATAATGGACACATGACCAAAAAAACTTGCTCATCAGGCCCCATGTCATTGGGAAGATGCATAAAGTAGGCTGAACATTACCGAGTACCACAAAAATCCTAAGTTGCCTAAGTTTTGCAAAGTTTCGAGATCTGCCACATTCGGGAACTTCAATAGACTTTGCCCTGTTCTGAAATTTGCCTTACTTTACCGCAATTTCCAAGGACATGGGGCATATTTGACCAAAATAGGTTTTGGGTATAAGTGCTGCAATTGATGGGATGGCAAATTAAGGGATTCCTGTAAATGCGCTTACGTTGACTTGAATGGTTTCATGATAGAAGGATAGAAGTGTTTTTTCTCTGACTATCGATCATGTTTCAAAAGATGTTGCGTGGAATTTTAATTCACCCACTGCACATGCCCCTCATTCAATGCCCATACCCCCCCCCCCCCCCTCCTGAAAAGTACTGAGGTGACAGCTGGGTGAATCTACTATAATCATTTTTAGGTAAGAGGGGGGGGATTGCACTGGCAGCATGTATTAATGAACTCGCGCACTTTTCTTAGCAAGAGGGTGCGGCGGGCCTATAAATTACTGAAATAATAATTGCTTAGCTAAAACGATTGTGCCGCAGGTCTATAAATGTCTGAAATTATTTCTTAGGTAAGAGGATTGAGCTCCAGGCCATATTACTGATTAACATTTCCTGGGGGGGACTTGCGCAGCAGTCCTATTAAACTTTTAGTGAACTTCTAAAATAAAATAAGAAGGCCCTTAAAGAAGGCAGGGCTTGAAGAAATGAGGGACATTGTGCGGTAAAATTTTCTTTAGTAAGAAAATTGCACCGGAAGGCCTAGAAATTTACTTAATACTCATTTTATTAAATAAGAAGATTCACCGCCGGCCGTAGAATTTATTGAGGCCTTTAAATTTACTGCAACTAATCATTCCTGGAAAGAGGAGTGCACATGCACATGACCATCTATTTATGACCTCTACGCCCTTGAAAGGGGTGTAGTAGACTTGAAGAATAAGGAATTGTGGGGTAAAATATTACTTTAGATAAGAAGATTGCGCCTCAGGCCTGTAAATTTGGGCGACAGGCTATACCAAAAAGTCGCCTCCTGTATTTAGGGGTTAGGAGAAAGTCCAGTTATCTAACACACATCCACACACCCACAAATCACAATGCTCCTAGCATGATAATTTATGATCACTAGTGCAACCACTGTGTTTCTGACAGCCCAATCTCAAAACAGCATTGGGGTGGGGTAAGATTTGGGAGGGGGCGGGGAAAGAAAGGCTATTTATCAACTATATAGAAGGTTTTGGGTGTCAAGATTGTGGTCAAAATATATTAGTGGGACCAACTCCCAGATTTGTGATAAAATGTATCAACATGGGCATGTTATTCAAAATTTTCATACTGAAAATAGGGGGGTAAACTTTGCCCCCCCCCCCCCATAACTTAATTTGTACAAGTTTTTAATTTTTGCATCATGCATTTCCTGACTCCTGGGACCTATAGCTACAATTTGTTATATGACAACCTTTGTTCAAACTAGGTCACCACCTATCGAAAAAAATTGGGCCTCTGCTGCAGCACTATAACATCTTATTTGAAAAGACAGGAAGGTGTAACCTACATTAAATTAAAGCTTAAAACTTGAGGATTCAGTTTTAACATATTTTGCGCCCAATTGGGCGGTTTTTCTATTGTCTTTATTTGAAATGCACACCACTACCGGATCAAATCAGGCATGAGCGCGTAATGTAGTATTCCAATCGTCATTTGAGTACGCCCAGCCGAGCAGTGAACATCCGGTGCGTGTATTTCAATGCAAGTTCACGCTGGCAAAGTTCAAGGGAATTTTGCGTAGGCCTATGTGAGATGTGCGCAAGTTGACAACGAATTACGATAAAGTCTATGGTAACAACCCGCAGCATAGTTTTCTTTCAAAATTTCCGAAATGGAAATAAACTTTAAAGAATGACTGTCATGATAAGGCACACACACACAAACGAACAATATACAAAGCAAGTAGGCCTACCGAAAACAAACAAAGCAAACCCCCAAAAGGCAAATCAAAACAAAGCAACCCCCCAAAGCAAAAACCCAATCAAGAACATGTCAAAAAACAACAAATTGGGGGGGGGAAAAAACATAAAAAAAAAAAACTAGAAAAACCCCCCAATTTTAAAAAGCCCCCAAAATTTTTTAATTATTGATTTAAAAAAAAAAATTATTGTAAAAGGATTCCCAAGAGAGCCTCAAATCATGCCAAATGTAAGCTAGTTAATTAAGGACCACTAGTGCAACCACTGTGTTTCTGACAGCCCCATCTCAAAACGCTTGGGGTGGGGTAAGATTTGAGGAGGGGGCGGGGAAAGAAAGGGTATTTTCAAACTATAGAAGGGGTTTTGGGTGTCAAGATTGTGGTCAAAATATATAGTGGGACCAACGCCCAGATTTGTGATTAAAGATCAAAATGGGCATGTGATTCAAAATTTTCATAATCGAAGAATAGGGGGGAAACTTGCCCCCCCATAACTTTAATTTGTACAAGTTTTTAATTTTGAATCATGCATTTCTGACTCCTGGGACCTATAGCTACAATTTGTTCATATGACAACCTTTGTTCAACTTAGGTCACCACCTATCGCAAAAAAATTGGGCCTTCTGCGGCAGCACTATAACATCTTTTATTTGAAAAGACAGGAAGGTGTAACATACAGTAATTTAAAGCTTAAAACTTGAGGATTCAGTTAACATATTTGCGCCCAATTGGGCGGGTTTTTTATGTCTTATTGGAAATGCACACCAATACGGATCAAATCAGGCATGAGCGGCGAAGTAGTATTTCAAATCGTCATTGAGTACGCCAGCCGAGCAGTGAAATCCGGTGCGTGTATTTCAAAGCAAGTTCACGCTGGCAAAGTTCAAGGGAATTTTGCGGAGGCCTATGTGAGATGTGCGCAAGTGACAACGAATTACGATAAAAGGTCTAGGGTAACAACGACAGCATAGTTTGTATTCAAAATTTCCGAAATGGAAATAAAACTTTAAAGAATGACTGTCATGAAAAGGCACACGCCACAAACGAACAATAATTACAAAGCCAGTAGGCTACCCGAAACAAAACAAAGCAAACCCCAAAGGACAAATCAAAACAAAGAACCCCCCAAAAGCAAAACAAATCAAGAACCTGTCAAACACAACAATGATAAAACAAAACACAAGGTAAGTCTTCACCTTTCCCCGACAAATTTCAATGCGAAAAATGACGTTATTATGATTTAACAAAAAAAAGATGTTAAAAGGATTTCCCCCAAGAGAGCCTCAAATATGCCAAATGTAGCTAAGTTAATTAAGACCCCGGTTAAGACAGTCGCAAACCATTAAAAAACAACAATATCTTGACCTACGATCTATGATGAGGATTTTAAAACAAGGGGCATATTGTAACGATACTACAAAGAAACTCAAAGAGTTCTCCAATTCATGAAATAAAAAAAAAATGAGGGGTGAAAAGTAAATGCTTCAAAAGAAAATGTGTGGCGGCTACCGATAACAAACGTGTTGTTTTTTCCCCTTTTAGTCATTTAAAGCGAGGAGATTAGACCATGATTTAGGCCTAGTTTCCTAACCGAGGACACTCAAACAGTTGACATATTTTTATTTTAACCCGGTTTTTTTGCCAGACACATTTATTAAACTACTCCGAGAATTGTCGAAAGGGGCGCAGACACAAACTTATCTCTATTTCAATTAGGTTATAGGCCTACATCAGCTGCTTTCGATTTCAAAAACTTGGTTGGGTTTAATTACACCAGCTCAGCAGACACGACCTAAAAATAGAAATGTGACGAACACACTGCGTACACGCAGACAACTGACCTACCTGTAGTTCGGCGCATAGTTTGATCAATTGCCACCGCGTTGCTAGGTGCAATGACTTCACGCAGTCCACGCGAGTTGTTTGAATCGGTCAAACAACTGCTGTTCGTTATATCTGTTGCTTAAAATATGAATGCATTGTAATTTCCTCAATTTCACTGAAGAAAGAGTTTCTATGAGCGATTTGTAACTATTCTTAGATGGATCATTCATAGCAAAAAAATTTAAGAGAACATCTGTTCATAGAACCTTGAACAAATTTATCGTTAAAAGTTGAGTAAACAAAATTTTATTTTCATATTTGGAAATGCGTAACATAAATAAATGCTTCCAAAAATGTATGATAAAAGTCCATTTTGGTCTCTATTTTGTAATATATTTGTCCAGGTATTTTTTTACATATTGTAACAAAATTGATTTTAATATTCGTGTTGGGACGAAAATTGAGATTTAAATCGTGCATGTGACTTCCAGCACATAACCGGTATTATTTTTGTCAGTTCGGGGCCTTTACAAACCTCGGGCTACGCGTGCAGTTTGATCCGGTAGTGGTGGTTTGAAATGACAGGAAGCTGTATGTAACCTATGTTAAATTAAAGCTTATAACTTGGGGATCAGTTTTAACAATTTGCGCCCATGGGGTTGTTTTATATTTTCTTTATTTGAAATGACAGGCAGGTGTAACCTATGTAAATTAGCTTATAACTGGGAATCAGTTTTAACAAATTTTCCGCCCAATTGGGAGTTTTTCTATTTCTTTATTTAAAATGACAGGAAGGTGTAACCTTGTTAAATTAAAGCTCAACTGGGGATTCAGTTTTTTTAACACCATTGCGCCCAATTGGGCGTTTTTTTATTTCTTTATGTGAAATGACAGGAGGGTTGTAAACCATGTTAAATAAAGATTATAATTGGGGATTTCGTTTTAACACATTTTTGCGCCCAATTGGCAGTTTTTTCTATTTTCTTTATTTTGAAATAACAGGAAGGTTGTAACCTATGTTAATTAAAGCTATTACATTTGGGGATTCAGTTAACCCATTATGCGCCAATTGGGCGTTTTTTTCTATTTTCTTTATTGAAATGACAGGAAGGGGTAACCTATGTTAAATTAAAACGACACTATCAGTGATTTGAAAAATATTTGAAATTTGCAGGAATGCTTCAAGTGAAGGATAAGTTGTAGAATTCATTAAGGTTACCTTTTCAGGCGTGTAGAATTGAAAGAAGAAAAAGGAAAGGGAAAGAAAGAAAAACAGAGAAAACAGGAATGTTCCAGATACGATTCTCCATTCAATTATACGGGTTTAGTAAGTGTCCGTTTCGGACAGTAATGAATAAAAATCTCCGATTCTGTACTTATTAGGTTGCTTCTGGTCTTATCATTTGCAGGTATGTTCGGATACTGACTGTTACCGTAATGCTAAAATATGATTTTTGATGATTTTTCAGATTTGCTGATTTAGCAAATCACTGTCGTGTCTTTAAAGCTTACAAACTATTGTGAGGTCAAATGTCACACCACCAAGGTCAGGTCACCGGGAGGAGATCAAGTTGTAAACAAGGATTAGGTGATTGGTTCTAATGCAATTTATGCTCATGTATCAAACATATACTTAATTCAGTTATGAGATTTCGTTTTATACATGTTTCTGTATAAAAGTGCATCTTAAAATAGAAACCATCTTACTCCTTAAAATGCTTTAATGTATGTCTTATTTCTTGTAAAATTATGCTGCGACCCGACACAGTTTTTTTTTAAATACTTGTTAGAATAGTATGCTTTGAAATTAATTGAAAACGAAGTAAGGTTTGATATTCGTTTGCATTTATAAAAATCTAAAAACTGTTTCAACCACAAATGTTCACCGTTTTCTTTGATAAGAATTGATTCAGTGTTGGGATTTCCGTTTGACACCATGCGTCAAGATTTGTATATCCAGGCATGCCACACATGCAAAGTAAAATTAAATGCAAAAAGGTCAGTCGACCAACATCAAACTCTTCACGTTCATAAAGGAATACATGTTTATACTCCTTGCCAGTACTTGGAATAGGCCTATCATATATTAAAACGCTGTGAATTTTGAATTTTGAATCCATCATCTTATTGGAATAGATGTCTAATTGAATAAAAAACTATTGTGACTATTAACTTATTGTTCCGTTTATCCACCTGTTAAAGTATTGATTAAACTTTCTCAATTAATCTTGCAGTGCCACCCCATAGTTAACTAAACCAAATTCACATTTTGTACAGATTTTAATTGGTGTCGGTTTTTTTTCTTGGTTGGATTTTTGTTATAAGTGTCACGTGGGTATGGTTTATTCCTAATAAAACGCACAAAATGGCATTGGAACTCACACTTATTCTGACACAAGGCCGGGTAGAAGTAACCATGTCCGGAGTTCTCATAGTCCGGGAACAATGGTGAACCAATAGGGCTTCGATTCAATGACTCTTTACGCAACATTGTCCCGCTTCTATTCCGTTATCGTCTATGGAGCCCCGGATATGGCTCCTACAGGCCTATATCTGCGTTCACCACGGTATTTGGGGAATGAAACGCAGACAGCTTGTTGAACAGATAACCCGAGTAATCAGCGGCTAGGTAACATCAAATCTACATTATTGCGGGCAAACTTGGAAGGAAGTGTTCATGACAGTTGTGTACGTAAATCGCTTATTTCTTCAAAACTACTGACAAACCCGAATCGAGTGATGTTTAACAATTAAACTGTTAAATGTAATTGGGGTTTAAGTTCTTTTTAAAATTTCTCAATGTGATTTACTTTACTTTTGAAGTTATGGGTGCGAATAGTTGGGTTCGTGCTACCATTCATTTCTGACGACACCTGGATTATACACCGTCGCATCGCTAACCAAAAGGCACACAATGACAAGTCCTAATGAAGTCATTCAGACCGACATCAATCTTGTGTGAGTGAATGAACTCTGTAACTCCCATACTGACTGCGCCCGTATTCAGCAGTTGAGATGCCATAAAGCAACGTCGATGTATGTAAGTGTAGAACAAGGCACCCGATCAGTTCTGCGAGCCTTATGATGATATTTACACGAGACTACGTCTTGGCAGCGACTGCCTTGGTGTGTTGATAGAAAGTAAGGCTGTGGTCCATTATGACGCAAAAGTACTTCGGTGTTGGGTCGTGTGACAGGGTATCTCCATCTAGAGTGATGTTAAGTTCTCATTTTTGCACATCGATTTGCAAGGTGAAAAAAGGAGCTGACGGTCTTGAATTTGCTGAGATTCAAGTGCCATCGGTGGAAGAATTGGCTTACAGTGATAGGTCTTTCTGCAGCACTGTTTCCAAGACCTCAAAGGAATCAGCAGCTATTCCAAGTGTCGTATCGTCTGCGTAAGAGAACTGTGAACAAACCACCTTTGGCATATCTGAGACGTAAATGTTGAATAGGTAGGGTGTATGGACAGAACCTTTGGAACACCGTTCCGAAGTTTGCGCTTTCTACTGCATTGCCCATTGATGTCTCCAGGACGAAAGAGCTGTCTTGGATGAGCAGCGTTATGAACTTGACAAGCTTGACATTATGGAAGATTTTGAGTAGCTTGAGGTAGAGGCCTCGATGCCAGATTGTATCATATGTAGCAGTTGAAGACTGCTCCAAACTTCTGTTTCTTCTGGAAGGCTGCTTCGATGTTATTAACTAATCTTGCTTTTTGATTAGTTGTTGATTTACCTCTTCAGGGTAGCAATGACCTTTGAAGTCTTCCATCCTGAAGGAATAGTTGACAATCCCAGGCCAGTAGAGAGGAAGAGTTGGAGCCATCGCACAGCTTCAGGTGCCATATTCTTCAAGAATTCTGTATGGATGTTGTCGTTGCCAGGAGCTTTCCCATTCTTGAGGACTTTAATTGCTTCGGTGTTTGTAGAAGCTTTTTAATCTCTTCATTGAGAGTATGGACTTTCGCTTGTGGAGTGTGGTCTTGCTACTTTCCATTGTTGACAAGTACTGAAGTGATGGAATTTGGAGAGACAGGACACTGCTTAGCTGGACAGCTACGTCCAGTGAGCTTGTTGATGGTGTTCCAGGACTTGCGGCTTGAGTTTGTAAAGTTGATATTAGATATCTCCTCCTCCCATCTGGTACGTCTCTTTTGGCCAAGCATATCCAGTAGCCTTTTGCCTTTTTCTGTTCTCTCAATATTGCAGTTGGCATCGCAATACGTGCAACTCGTCGCATTCCTTGTCCCAACAGGTGGTGTATGAATTCCTTCTTCCTCTTAGAATGAAGTGTTTAGCTGCTTGATGTAGCATATGGCAGAAGTCAGAATATGCATCGTTGATGTTGGATGAAGCCGGGTCTGGAAGCTTGGATGACAGTTGACTGGTGAGTTGTTTGAACTTGGGCCAGTTGGCTTTCTTGGAATTCCATCTCTTTCTGTAGAGGCTGGAGATTGTGACCTTGATGTCACTGGTGACCAGGATAGGGCAATGGCCAGATCTAGGGAATCTTGGGAGGACCGCTCTAGAGCAGCGGGATCGGATTATCGCTGATGACTGTTGACAGGCCAGGTTCATGTCCCGTGGCTGCTTGAGTAGAAATTAGGTGGATCCTTACTATCAAACAGCAGTTGAAGGTCTTGCGCTTCAACCTAATCAAGAGCGGCTTTGCCGTTCTTGTCAGTGTTTGAGTATCCCCACGCTGTATTTCTACATTTGAAATCTCCGCAGGTGTTGAAGTCTGCCTCAGCTGGTGGCGTCTTATAGATGTTGGTGAAGTAAGTTCCCATTGCTTCAAATGGTATCCACAAGATTGGCGAATTCATTGAAGAGTGCAGGGTTGAACTTAATTGTATGCCTTGTTTCACATCAAGCGATCCCATGCCTGCTGTGCGGAACGATGCAAATAAGTTCAAACCCTTCAATTTGCAGCTTCTCTACAGATTCGCATTGAGTTTCTTGGAGGATGATATTCCCCCTGTTCTCCCTGGAAAGGTGTAAGATGATGTCACGCTTAGCATGGGTGAGACCCTCAACGTTCAGCTGCAAGATACAGACTTTGGTGCTTGTCATAAGGAAAGTTCCTCTGTGAGTAGCTCACCTGCCGAGAATTAAGGGCGGGTCTTCATGATGTTAACTGTGGTGTTATAAAGCACGAGGTTTGGACTTTGATTGCAATGTGATATTAACAGGGCCGCCGCGAGAAGGCTTCAACACGACCCCAGGTTCGAGAATGGCCGATAGTTCTTTGCATCCTCGGTGTCAGCGTTAGCCTTTAATGAGTTTGGTACAACTCCATTTGAGAGAGAGCGATTGATATAAGGCAATAGTTCATCAATACACGACAACTATGGCCATTTAGTGTTTGGTATTTTGTGGTGGCTAGCCCACTTCCAAAAACTACCTTCTTCATTGCGTGAACATCTCCAACATTCCTTGAAACATGGGTTTTATATCAGAGCAATATTCGAGGATGAACATTTCCTACCTAGGTAAATTTTTGGAAAGTTCTCTCCAATAAATGTAGCTTCGATATATTGCTAATGTTGCATGAGTGTTGTTATAAACTAGAGATGGCGCTATAGCAACATTGGAGGCAGTGTTGACAGCAAGGGAGGGCGCCAGGTTTTTAATTGTTCCTATTACCTTGGTCTCCCAAATTACCACAATTTACCCTACTTTAAAAAAAATCGCGCTTCGCGCTTGCTATATTCAAAGAATATAAGCTGTGGGCACGCTCAAAAAACAAGATTTGAAAAAACTGTGCCGGGTCGAGGTATGATTTTAAAGCAGTTGAAGGACATCATGTGTGAAAGAGACCATTAAGTATAGCACTTGGTTTTCTAGTGGGAGTTGCCACTTTACTTGGTTTTTAAAAACATGTATAAAGAAATAGAAATGAATATTAATAGCAGATTAATGGAGATTATGTTTTGGGTTGTATGCCATTGTAAAAGGGGGAAGATTGAAATTTGCAAAAATAATGTGGACAAGAAAAACATTTTTATTAACAGAGTTTACTTAATTTCTTTAACAAAACAATTTTGGTATTATGAAAAATACATTTTGGATTTTTATACAAGGAAATAGATATAAAATCATGAATTTGGTGATGTTAAGGTTATTTAAGGGACATTTAGAGATTATTTTGATGGAGAATATGACAAGACTAATGCACCCAAAAATGTTTTTTTCAAAAAACTAAAAAATTAAAAAAAAAAAAAAAAAAAAAAAAATATCGATATAAAACGATTTTTTTAAAAATATTAAAAAAAAAAAAAAAAAAAAAAAAAAAAAAACCTTTTCGAATCGATAAACCTTTTTGTCTGATTGGTAGGGTTTTTGAAAAATGGCTGTCCAATCAGCAAGCTGGATTGCCAAATTTAACAACAAAATAACTTTTTATAAAAATATTTTTGAGGCTTCTCAGCGGCTGAGAAACAAAAGTTTTTTTAAAGAAAATTTCCAAAACATGGAAATTAAATAAAATACCAATCCACAAGGAGTGAAGAATTAGCTCAGAGAATTCCTTTCTCGCTGACAAGACACAAATTTCCAATAAAGATTTTTGCCATTGCCTTTCAAATTTATTTACATGCTGCAAAATATCCCCCCAGGACTCTAATGGGTTTCAGCAAATGGCACTTCATTCAAAATGTTTGGGGCCTGTCCACACTCTTGGGAAGAGGTAGTTTAAGTTATTCACCAATAAAAGCCAGAAAGAAAACCCCCACCACCCCTTTTATGTTACATACATGGCCGTACCATGGTTACTCGCGCATTTAAATAGCTTTCACAAGAATTTAAAAAAAGAAAAAACCTAAAAAATTAAAAAAATAATCATCAATTTCATAATTACTTAAATACTCGAATCCGGAAAGCTGCGTCGTGGCCTGATCCTCGAATATTTGTGATTATAATTAAATCTAAATGATTACCACAGGCCAGGGGAATATAAACATAAACTTGGTGCCTCCCTGTTTCCATAAGTAACATACCAAAAATAGATATTTGGCCTTATTACTCACCGAGTATACAGAAAGTGTGATACACACCTGGAATAATTAAAATGGTTGTATTTCAAATTATTAGATCCAAACAAATATAAAATAGCTCAAATATAATAGCGCAATCAAATAAAATATATTCAAAGTAGGTACTCGAATCAGTTAATTTGTTCAATTTAGACGTCTATCAAAAAAATACTTATAGGAATAATGCGCATACTCCATGCTGTAGCTGTTAGATTTACTTTTCAATGCTGAGCCTGAAATGGGACTAAAGCTACCTTGACCATCGCATACCAGGTTCTGTAAGAAGTATTGGCTTCCAGACCTGCGCCAGCCCTCTGTAATGTGTAATTGATAAACACCCATAAAATGTTAAGGCAGAGATGATAATAATAGTAATTGGCCCTTGGAGCTGAAGCAAGTCTACACATTTTCCAAATGGCAAATGTGTGACATACGCTACAGGACATTCTGAAAAACTGGACCTTCACCAGGCATCGTGCGTGCAGGACTGGCCTTTATTACAATCCTCTCAGCCTTTTTATAAAGTGAGAGAAATCTTTGGGTGTGTCCTTGGGCTGGTTTCGTTTCACAGTATTCTTAATTCTGTGATGTTCCAGCCCGCTAGGGGATTATGATGAGTTTGCCTACGGGCCAAACGGTATTGGGGATTACTCTTTATCCTTGGAAGCAATACTATTTGCACTTAGCAGATAGTTTGCTCTGAGGTCCAGCTGGGATTTTTATCCCATTAGGGGTTTTTCCTCCTGTCATGCCTAATTGGATTTCCCCATTCGACAGGTTGCGTCACCCTTAGTCATTCGTTCCGTTATGATAGGGGAATGCGGTTGGGGGCTAGGCATTCGGTGCCAACTGCCCTGTTACTCGGAGATATTTCCTTAGACTTTAGAATTTTCGGAAAATCTGTTGTTAGATTCTCGTACTCTCCTGGCTGCCTCAGTCCAGTTGTTTAGGTAGGCATTGGAGTAATAAATGGTTGGAGCGGTTCTGTTGATCGCGGTACTCGCATCCAACATTTTTTTGCTGAGAATTCTTTGTCGGCACCCCTTCAAACGTTTACTGGTCATTCGTTTGAGGTGGGGTGGGTTCACTCTCAGGGCGGACATCGAGTAGTCCCTTCTGATGACTTTTTCATCACACGATGTGAATAGGCATTAGTATGACTATGGATGTTCCCCCGGATGGGTCAATTTCTGGTGGCCTTTTTCCCTTCTGGTGTGGAGAGATCACTTGACACACTTGGCGGTTGCTGTAACGTAAGTTTTTTTTTTTTTACTGATTGAAGCTTCACTCCCCCGGGGTAGGCTTCGGTCTAGAGATGTTGAATCGGATTGGGCTTATGTCGGCCCCTCGGAAGATTCTCCTCTTTTCCCGCTCCTCGCACTCGCTTGCCCTGGGGCTCAGGTGAGTGGGATATGTTGGGCTGGCTGCATTAGGTAACAGTTGAGACTCAAGTATTCCTGTCCTTACGCTGTGTGCGCGGGTTTTCTCGCAGAGTACTGTGGCCGCCGAGGGTCTGGTAGGATTGGGCTCTTTCAGCCAATCTCAGTCTCGCTCACCGGGGCCGGCCACTTCCTCTCGGCCACGTCATGGGCCGAGGGTGGCGATTGGGTATAATGGCAGAGCTGATCTGAAGCCTCCTTGTAGACCCTCATCTTGGGGAGTAAACCTCTTCCAAGTAGGCGCCGTGTGGGTGCACGAGGGGGTGGTGGCTTGGTTTCGGGACGTCGCCTTCTAGGTACGTCGTTATTGGCCAGTTTTTTTTTTTTTTGCGGAGCAGGAGCCCTCTTTCAGGGGGATCACACAAATTATTTCTTAGTAAGTGGTGTGCTTAGGTTCATGCTATTTGTATTGGCTGCCCGCTGCTCTTAATACTTCTGAATTGCTTGCAATTCATTCTTCATTACTCATTTTGATCACGCAATCCAGGCTGTGACGTTTGCACCTGCACCGCATACGAGTAACTGGGATAATAGTGGCGATGTTAATGCAAGGTGTTACATCAACATCGGAGGAGGTAAGCAGATTCTGGATGAGTCCACTCTACTCACTCTTCAGCTCAGATCCATTATCACTCATTCTTTCAACCCTCAGTCCCCCGGTACAATTTCCCTCATCACCTTTTCAAAATATAACATCCTCCTCTGACTTCATTCATTACACCTTCCTGCTAACTCATAATAAACCATGACTAACACTCCGCAAGTGGAAAGCTGGTATGTGCAGGACCGACCAACAGTACACGATCGTACTTCACTTTCAAAATGTAACCACATCAGCTGCCCATTTCCGATCCATAGAATTCACGAGGATATATAGAAGGATATAAGATTTTTTTTTTTTCCCAACCCCACCCCCCACACAACGTGAAAGTTATACCAACTCATGAATTCATTGGAAATCACCTAACACTACCCCCAATATCACATCACTGCGGGTCAGTTATACGTCTATTTACATAATACCTGAAAAATCAATAAGTTCTATAACCAGTGGTGACAGAACACCTTATTTTTACTCTCTCGGACATAAATGACATTCCCTCCACTAAAGACTTAGCAGCCACCAAAAGCAAAAAATTACCAATGCAAAATTGCAACAAATAATGTGTCATTTACCTATACTTACCCCAAACATTATCAGAAAGGATAAATTAGATCTATCATGACCACATGCCATCTCACCAACTAAACCGCAGCCACATCAACGACGCCCGGTATAAACTAACATGGCCGGGACAAAAAGGTATTACACAACCAACCACGACTCAAAGAGGGTGAACTCCTAAATTCATAATACAATTAATTACAATGTATATGAGCAATCAAGTGAGATCGTCCATACTCACAGGCAAATAAATATGCATACCTATATCTGCAGGGTGGGGTCGCCCCACCCACTCACGCACATACACAATCGCAATTAAATGCCGTACTCCAAAAAAAAAAAAGTGGCCAGCATGTGAGAGAATGTCATCAGCCTAAATATACAAAAGCGTTTAGAATTTATTGTTATTCTCATTATTGTTTAGGGTGACCATGGCCTCAATATAAGTATGGCCTCAGCAGACAAACAAAGGGACTTTAAAGAATGTTGACCCTACATGTAAATACAGCACCATAACAATGTATGTATAACACCACCACAAGACTAAGGGGAGTACATGATCAGGCCCGAGTCACGTAACTGAGCACAAAAAGCACACTAAATATTATCCAATGTCATACTAAATGACATTGAGCACTTCCAGAGAAGAAACAACTCTAAAAGGTTACAAAAAACACTATGTAAACAATACAATTCATGGATTGTTCACATGTGAAAGACAATAAGACCGCACCCCGCAACCATCCCAATGAAGACAATGTGATTCAATCAAGCACCAGTGTCTGCTTACTGTATCTTTATCATTCTCAACCCATGATTGAGCCTTAATCTAATTTGATTAAGTTTAATCATTATAGATTAATCATTTTTACAGTATGCAGACACCACATCAATAATTTATGAACACTCCCTAAAATTTTGGCCAACAGTGCAGTGAGTCCAGAACAAGACAGCACCCTGTCACTAGTGGTAAATAATTCCAAGATTATTCAAAGTCATTAAATTTGAGATGGACATGGTCGACCATAAAACATGATAGGAAAAATCAAATCTGAAAAGCAAATGAACATCTTCATAAACATAACATGACAAAAATGTCCACATCCTATACTGCTGCTAGTAAACACTGCACTGCATCATGGGAAATTTGGGTAATACTTTCTAATCAATTATTTTGTGACCATTTCTCCTAAACAAGAATTGTAAAACCATTACTGGGGTGTCTCATGCATTACATATTACCTGATACCATTTACAAAATTAATACAAGTCGTGTTTTACAAATCACCAAGGTACTGCCGCGACTGTTCCTTCAAGTGGAGGAAGACTTGGACGGAGTCTACGGACGACATATGTTACCTCTTCACCTTCCATAAGTTGCATAATATATTTGAGTAACACAGTATAATTTATTATAAAAATATAGACCATGTCTGAGACGGACACGCTTTCCGTGAATGACAGCACACCTCCATGTTAGAGAAAAAAGCTTTTTAAAATATTAACATCACACTAGTCTTCTCAACTCTACAAATCACAGGCCTAAGAATCATTTGGTAGGCCCATGACATAAAATACGGACTGCTCCCTAATGTAAAAATGTAGAAAGACATGTACGGTATTAATTAAAAACCGTGTATCCAAAAATGGCTTGTGGCACCAGCTACTATGTTTTAGTCGAGGGATCATGTCCTTCTAGCTGTTGTTTGTAGTCTCCATCTGGGGGGTAAGGGAAAACCAAGTGTAAACTCATAATAAATATTACTATCAAATAACTGTCTGTTTCCCCCCACACATAAACTGGCACATTTTCTTAAAAATATATAAAATGTCACTTCAATTTCTTTTCACCAATACCCCCACCAGTGACAAGTGGATACACATAGACTTCAGCAAACAATGGAGTTAAAGATATTCAATCAACGGACCGGTATGCCGGGTAGAAAAACACTTCAAAATTCCCTTCATCTGGGAGTGCAGGACCATTGTTATACCCCCTTGTCGCGCCGCTGAAGAGATTTCAGCTGTACGCTCTCCAATTTAGACGGAGTACTTTCAGGACAAAATACTACCCTTCATTCACGAATAAATAACTCTTGAGCTTCTATAGTGCCGTTCAATTAACTTGGCCCTGTTTTCATCATTATTCGAAAAGGAAGAAACATGACAAAACTTCATAAGAGAATGTTGCTGGGCCAGCTTTGACCTAACCCCTTTGTGCAACCAAAATCTTCACTTATTGCTTAACTTCAATTCTATTCATTAACCACCGCGTTGTCAGAAGAAAATTTATTGTCAACGACCTAAAAAAAAAAATTATTAAAAATAATGTACCCTGGTTAGTTTTTGTGAGAGAGGAACGTGTATTTGTCACTCACCCGCATCGTGGAGGTGTAACACCTGGCTATAACATTCCCTACTAACCGCCCATTGTAAATAGCTTTAGCTCAGGTTGGCTGAAGTCTATACATCTCCATTGGTCTCTGATATTGGGAACAAGAACTTGAGGTGACAATTTTAATATATTTTTAAGAAAATGTGCATTTTTTTATGTGCGGGAACAACAGTTATGTGTTCGTAATAATTTTAATTATGAATTTACACTTGGTTGTCTCCCTTACCCCAGATGGGGACTACAGAATTTGTTATACAGTTGGTTATTTGGTCCACCGCCCATGGTCTATTTGCAGGGTTTCTTTTTGGCAATGAGTATACAAAAGAATCAAAAAATGCGGCTTGATTTTTGGAATATAAAATCACAAAAGTCATACAAGAAAATATTATCTTTACATGGAGAGAGATAGCTATTCCAAACACAAATCTTTTGTATCACAAATAAAAACCAATGTGTCCTGTCATGTCATCCATATTTCTGTTGTAATCAGGGTAAATAAGTTTGTATAGTACCTTTAATTTATAAAGCACCTTTAACAAAATTTATAATACCCAAGCACTCCGACACAATATTCCCTACTCTACCTGGTGGGTGAAAGAATAAATAAATAAATCTACATCTCTAATTTGTCTCAGCACCACCCCCAAAGACACTACATGAAGCCCAAGAAAGCATCGACTGGAGGATGTAAAACATGGGCCCAAGCCCTAAACTAGTGTGTCGGTGCGAGCAGGAATGAGCTCGGTGACAACAAGCAAAGTACTGGCCGTATCCTTCATCATACAAAAATAATTAAAAATCATTTTACCTACAACTACACCGCCGCGGTGAGCACGATTCATAACGCCCCGCAAATATGCAATGAATACATCACCCGTAAGTGTACTGTATGTGATGATTCATCACCCTCCGCGAGTCTCAACACGTCAAGGCTAAGGAAAAGCTTCAAATTTGCAAACAACAAACCCCAAAAGGAACTCTCACAGAATGCCCTAGAGCCAAGTTCCCTACGCATAGCTACCAACACGCGGCAGCTCCACCTCTCCGCATATAGTGGTAACGAGGCTAATTTTCACCACGATCACAAAATGGTGACACTCAACAATGGAAAGGGACAAATGACTGACTTGCAGTCCACGCAGCCAATTTGAATCGCAAAATAACTCGGCTCAAAATCACGCCAGCTTTACAGCGACTGTACTAAAATATCCGCAAGAATGTCAGGATCATAATTAGCAGTATGCCCCTATCATATAAACAGTGGAAATTACAATTTGGATCAGGAAAATTACGCAGGTGACCTGACATCATGACTCACTTTCGCAATGCAGCGTCATGACATTATACATGAAAATGCTTGAAAATATACATGACATAATCTATTTCAATCACAACCATCGCGGCGAATACACCTAAACCGAGGGAGATTCAAGTACAAAACACATTTCCAACAGGAATTCAGATTAATTAGAGAAGCATGCGCTACGATTTTTGAGCAATTTTAGACTACTTCCGGGTATACACCAGAGAAAATTTACGGTAAACTACATGAGCATGCACATGCTTTTCGTTTCTTCTGAATTCTCACTTTTCATCGTCAAAACATAATTTCTAGAAAATTTTAGGGCCAGAAATTGAGGTGGAATGCTAGTACTTGCCACTCCTCTTCGGTAAATCAGACTCCGCCGTGCGTCTTCCTCCTCAAAAAGGCAAAAATCGTGGAATTCCCTTCACAAAATCTTCAGGTATGCTGATTGCAATATTCACCTTCGGTGCAATGGCGGTCGAAGTCTCGTCACGCGGGCAGCGAGACCGACCGCGATTGGCCGATGGCGAATATGCAAAACAGGAGAAACACGCGCGGTTTCGAAGTCCCCCAATCTTTATTTTTACATCTTAAAGGTATCACCATATAAAAATAATTACACATATGGACACGGAGAACTTCATGATTTCCCGCCCCGTCACAATGTAACAAACCGCTTGTCAATGTAAAGGAAAATGTCTTTTCTAGTGGGACAAAATTAAACTTAGACCGGTGTAGAAGTAACCATTGTCCGGCGTACTCGTAGTCCGGGAACAATGGTGAACAATAGGGCAATCGATTCAGTTGACTCTTTACGCAACATTAGTTTCACGCTTTATTCCGTTATCGTCTATGGAGCCCCGGACTATGGCTCCCACCGGACTATATCTGCTTTCACACCGGGTCTAAAGTTAGACCTGGTCTATCTCTTTTGTGCATATGGACCTAAGAATACTACATGTATTAGGGAAACATAAAGTTTTACAGTTGTCCCTATTTTCCATGAACTCATTAAATCAAGATACATATCGCTGAAGGAAATTATAGTTGTACTTGATCATGATAATTACTAGTTTTGAAGTTATGACAATTAATGTAATCAAATTTGAATAGGTGATTTGGACAATATGGGTGTAGGCTAGAACATATTAAGGAAAGATTATTCTGTGGCAGAATAATTGCAATTGGATTCGTAATTCCTTAAAGGTGATCCTCATTGCCCCGACGGCATATATTAAGCTATATACCAATGGAAGCTTATGACTTCAGGATGCCCAAAAGATTTTCCCAAAAAAAAAAAATAATCGTATAATATGCACGCTATAAGCAAAAACTAACCCTATATTTCGTGGCGATTTTACGCCCAAAATCCGCTTAACGCTTTCCTTCTCTGACCTCGCAATTGTGTGACTTAGGCGATTGCACAACAAGTCTTTTCGCAATCATCTTCCAATTGAAAGGAACCCCAAATTGCTCCTCCTCTCCTGTTTTTGAATTTCACCAGTATTGGGGGCGATAAATGGTGGTTGACTAGGTTCCCTGATCTCTGTAGATTGGTAATTAATAACTAGGTTAGTGAGGAGACCTGCCCCTGCATGGAGCATGGTGGTGGTCAAAAACTACCGCCTGCGTAAATACACGGCTCTTCCGTTTATTTACGTTACACCCTGCTTATGCTAACCGATGAAATTGCCTGAGGTATAGGCGCAATCAGGGAGAGTAAGGAAAATATCTTAAGCTACTTTTCTCAACCGGAAACAGTCACACAATTATGGTTGTTGAACCTTTTTTTAAAAATCACTGGTTGGCTTTGCTATTGGGTTTCCGGTACAGTCTGGCCATCGAGACCGTAACATGAAGGTAATTACTTTAATTAGCGACAATTTTGTTTAACCATAACAAATTGCACAAATACTTACTGTGAAGCACGGAATCATTATGTAAAATTCCGACTGAACCGCCTTCTCTGTTGGATAGATCCATCAATTCTACCAGATACTTCAACAGCTAGTTATCTGTATCTGTATTGCTTATAATTCTGATTTGTTAGAACTTTTAGAGAAAATAATGTTAAGTCTTCGAAAGCGCAGAATCGAGCGATACAATTGAATGGATTTTGTTTCTTGCATAGACGATTACACAATCGGTGACGTCACCACTCACATAGTCCGCCCAAGTCAATAATCTTGACTTTCGCTGAAGTGTGTTTGCTTGAAAGACGGATTTTCATTTTGGCTCTGTGTACCAAAATCGTGAGTAGCATACCTATGACCAGTTACATATAAATGATGATCAACTTTAATACGCGTGCATCACATGCATTAATCATTCATGATTGCAGTAAGTTGTAATAAAATATACTCAACATGATTTGCCTTTCTTATATGGAAATCGATTTTAAATTGTAGAATTGATATAAGTTTGTCTTTCTGGATAAGAACTGGTTAACACAATTATGTTGTTTTATCTCTAATTAGTTTTTTATCTCTTTTGACTGGATTGTATTGGTTGAAGTAGGGTTTTCCCCAAGAAACGAGGCTCTTTGTTTGTGACCATCTCTGGCTTTGTATGCCGGGAAATAAGTTTGGAGGGGGGGGGGGGGGGGGGGTAGGGTGAGTGGGGGGGGGGGGGATTGTCTTGAAGCTATTGAAGCAGGTTCAGGAAGCTACAATTTTGAGCAATACGTTCATTCAACCATATATACGTAACGGCGAAGAATTTTTTTTATACGTGTTGGTAGAGAGCATGAATAAGTTATTAAAACTGGTCAACAACACTCACGTTTACATAGGCGAAACCAAAAGGACTGTAGGGGAACGTCTAAAAGAACATAAAGCTAAAACGCTAGCAACCTCTCTGTTTGGGCATAATAAATCAACTGGCCACATCCCAAATGGTGATGATGTCAAAGTACTTGGCCGGAGGAGAACTGTTACCTCGAAAGTGAAGGAGGCTATTTTTATCAAGAAAGAGACCAGCCCCAGTGCCCACCCTTAATAGGGACGGGGGACGTGATTTATGATTCCTTACTTGCAACACCAAGTTGTAGGACACAACCAACGTCCAGAAGTGGTAAGGAATCTACAAGTCATTACCTCAGCTCAAAACCACCCTGAGACGGAGAATGGTTTCTCCGAAATATTCGGAATCAAAACGTGAGTGTTGTTGACCAGTTTTAATTAACTATTCATATAATACACATTTCCACACTCAGAGCAAGGAGTCTGTCAATAATGTGCGCAGACAGTTAGTAGTGTGTTAAATGCAAAAGCTGGCCAAAGGATTTTCTCCTTGTAGGCGAAGAGCAGCATCAACAATTTAATAGTCCCACCCGAACATACAACCTCATCATACATTCAATGGAAAGCTTATTATTTCTACTTTCAGTAGGCCATGATGTGAAATTGCCAATGTGGGCCGAAGTTGGTTTTTGGGTCATTTAGCCCAAAACATACATTTTTGGGCAAAAAATGATTTTTGAGATCTTGGTATTTTTTGACATCTATCTAACATGCCCCATCTAGGTTAGTAGGTTCATAACTATATTGTGTCCCAAAGCGCAAACAAGTAAGCTTCAAAGTTGACAAAAATAACAGTAAAAAGTATAGCGATAATGGTAAAAATATAACGTTTTTTCTCAAATTTCAGTTTCTAACACCTGAAAAATAGTTAAACTTTTAGCTTAGCATCAAAAAGTCTGTGTTTTATGCCTCTAATTGAGCTGAACATACTTTATCTACCATTGGCATTCGGATTAGGTATGATGGTACTTGCCAATATGAGCCAAAGTGATTTTTTGGGTCATTTAGGTCCAAAAACATACATTTTTGGGTACAAAATGAGTTTTGTTAATATTGTATTTGGGACATACTTTATAACATGCCCCTCTATGTAAGTATGTTTTCAAACTATATTGTGTCCCAAAAGCGCACAAAAGCTTCTAAAGTTGCCAAAATATATAGTAAAGTATCGGACATATTGTGCGAAAATGTGCAATTTTTCTCAATTATGATTCCAAAACCTGAATAATAGTTAAATTTTTAGCTAAGCATTCAAAACATTCATGTTTTATGTTCGAAATTTAGCTATAAATCCTTGCAGTACCATTCAGTTTAATTATGATTACACTGTCAAGATGGACTAAAAGGTATTTTGGGCCATTTAGTCATAACATCAAGTTGGTGAGATAACGGTAACATGCCTTTTCATTTAATAAATTTTAAAAACTAATCATGCCTTAGAACGTCAAAATAAGCTTTTTTAAAGTACAAATACAAATTTAGTATTGGGTGCCTTATTGATGGAAATTTTTGTTTTTTCTCAAAATCATGTTTTATGGAAAGCATTGAAAGTAAAAAGTAAAATATTCCTTTTCAATGTCCATATTAGGCAGTGTAAATTCTACCCCGCACAAGTAATTGGGCAATATTTGACAAATGCATAATATATTTCTTGTACATTGCCCGGGGGGCACTTGTATTCAAGGGGATATGATGCGTGAACGAAAACGCCGAAAAAGGGTGTCCTTATTTTCCAACCAGCGATGTTACGCACTTACATTGAATTAGGGTAACCCCCCACCCCCCCCCCCCCCCTCAACAACAGCAATGTGGAAAAAAGGGCATGTTTTTTTTTCTTAACCCTGAAATTGTGAATATCAAATTAAGCAGAGATCAAAAAGATATAATATTGGTTAAAGCAAAGCCAGAATAATAAAGGGTATATAAGGACAAATGCATTGCTACTTGTTTTTAGGGAGCAAAGAGTGACGAAATACTTCTTTAGTGTAGCAAAACAGACAAAAATACTTGATTAGGTATGTTTTACAGTCGGTGGAAATACTTGTTTAGGGTGCAGTTTGTAAGTCCGTGTTCACGCATCATATCCACCTTTTGATAACAATTACCCCCGATGTACTGAAATAGCTTACTACTTTTCCAGTTAAATAGGACCGAATTGATACAACAACGGTGTGTATCGTTGTAGCAATTTGAAAAAATACCCTTTTGTACATGTTTTCTTGCTCTTGCTGATATCCCCCTTGTCATTGGACAGTGACCCCCCCCCCCTTTCCGGGACATGTATTTTTGAAATCTTTTTGTTTAAAGATATGTTAAGAGATGGTAATTTTTATACAATGGTTACATACTTCTTCACTAAAGAAGTTTAGTGCGAGAAAATATTACTTTCCTGATATGTAATTACATTAATAACTACAATTGTAATACAAACTGTTATAAGTTAGTTTGTTCATATCGGGCCAAATGGTATAGTCAAAACATTTGTCAAACCATATGTTACTGTAAATTATTAGTTAAAAATATCAATTTGGATCGCCTTTTATTTTTTTGAATGAAATTTTCTTCGCTTGAGGCCATTTTTTGGTGAAATTTTCTTAGTACGCAAATAACATGAAAGGTGTTTAAAATGAGCCCAAAATTTTTGACTGCTTTTTTATGTATTGGCTGTCTGTGATTTGGTTTCCTATCCCATTATGATTTATATATAATATGGCAGGTTTTTAAACTGGATTTCAGAAAAATAAAATGCCCATTATCTGATATAACACCAATGCCCATAAATCTCAAAAAATTACAATATATTTTTTAATTTAGAAATAAGATGCTCATAAAGTGCATTTCATATAAATAAATGCATCTTCGAACTCATTTAAAGAGCAAGATGTACATAACCTTTGCTCTAAAGGAATCTTTGAATGAAAATGAGGTTCCTTTTCTCAGTAACATTAGTAAATAGCAATCTTCTAACTTACTAAAACGGGATTGCAATCATGCCCAAACCATGATGATGTAAATTTCCAAAAACAAATTAATCTTTGAAGACAATATACAAAACAAGGAGAAAATATGAGAAAGACAATATGAAAAGGCAAACCCTAACATATCTCAAAAGAGAAAAAAAAAACAGATTTTGCGAGCGAGCGAGGATATGAAGGGTTTTTTTTGCCCCAAAATTAATATTTAGTTTTTCCCCCAAGGGTTCAAATTTGGTACAAAGTCCCCTTTTGCAACCCCCCCCCCCCGAGGAGGTAAAATTTTGGGGAAAGTCCCTTTTTAAAAAGTCGCCCCCTAACTAAATCTGTTTATGGCCCGGGTTTAGGTTTAACAAAGTTACTCATCCAGGTCTCCAACATCATTGATACTTTGAATTAATGATTGCACTTTTTTAAAGTTTTTAATAGAGGCTTCAATAGTTATTTTTGCAAGCCCAAACCGGCATGAGAATAGGGCAAAAATAAGTCATGGGACATCTCATGCACAAAAGTACAGTACTGCCAATACACAACAACACCTGACAAGGTAAAGTAACTATAACACTTTCTACTTCCACAGATTTTGATTCAAGTTGTACAATATTATATCTTTGTTACAGCCATTCAGTTATTCATAATAAATGTACGTATGTTGTGGCATTTTATCCAAGTGGATGTCTAGTCTGGAGTAAAGTGGGAAAATGCCAAAAATTGACCAAATTTTAAAAAGTATTGTGCCATTATTTTGCAAAAGCATACAAAATTTTGTAAAACTCGCACAAGATTTTATAAGATAACATAAAAAATCACACGTTATTATGCTAAATCACAAAATTCAATCAAACTGCAATAACTCGCCAATGATTTTCTTAAATTGAACAGAATTATATTAAATCGCTCAAGATTCTGTTAAATCACATAAGGTTCTGTTAAATCGCATAAGATTTTGTTAAATCGCACACAAATATGTTACATTGCATACAGTTTCCATAAAATCGCAACATACTACATCCAATCGCATAAGAATTTGTAAAATTGCACAGGATTTCTTAAAATCACATAGGGTTTGATTAAGTCTTGAGAAATTATTAAAAAAAAATCTTGGAGGAATTTGGAGAATTGAATGACATTTCACAAGATCATCTCAAAATCGCATAAAATTTCAAAGAATCACGGTTAATTTTTTTCAAATACATGTATCTTTAGATTTTCATAGACTGATTGCGATTTACCACTTTCCCCAGTGACATGGCGCCTTTTTAAGCTGGTGAGGTATGACATAGTTCTAAAATCTACTTACATAGATACCATTATCTCAAAAATCATATTGTTGCCCAGAAACACATGTTTTTGACTAAATTGGCCCAATTTGACATGCCAACATAATACCTAAACTGAATGCCAATGGTATTTTAAGTATTTTCAGCTAAATTGAGAGCATAAAACACGGATGTGTTGAATGTGTAGCTAAAGTTTAACTATTATTCAGCTTTTAGAAACCTAAATTTGAGAAAAACGTATATTTTCACTCAATATCGAATTGTTTGACAACCAAGCTTTGGTACCAAAACTGTACAATACAAAGATTTCTTTATACCACTCGGAAGCCTGATATAAATAATAATTTTGTGTATTGTATTGTTTTTCTTCCGGTTTTTATTATGCTATTGCATACAAAGTGCAACATTGATTATGGGTTAAGCAAAATGGTTTGCTTCGAGTTGAGCAAGGGTGATTTGTTTTATATTGCTTCCAGCATTACAGATATTATTATAACAACATATTAATTACACAGTTGATACACAAACACAAAACAAAAATGGCATCGGTTAATAAATATGTGTGAAGTTTTAATTGGAACGTATATACTAAATGAGAAAATAAATGTAAAAATATTTTGAAGTTGTATCACCACAAATTGTTTTCACCAGCGGACCAGATTTTAAATGAGTATAAAAGATACGCTACGCCAAGAACATGTACAACTTTTATATTGATAGCAAATGGGGTACCAAAGCTTGGTTGTCAAACAATCGCAATCAGCCATATGTAGACAAGCGATAAAATGCCCATTAGTCCATAAAATCACCAGATTGTTGGTTTTTTGTAGCCAATCGGTGAATACTTTTCCTTTCCATATAACATTGAAGAGAGTGTTCTCCTGACTAGGATTAGGTTAAACTTCCCTTACCTGCATTTAAATACACTTTTGAAAGAAACCACGGAGCGAACCCCTGCTTTGGTTAGCAGAAAATTGCCCTTAGATCTAACAAGAAATAGTCAGATTTTTCTCTAAGGACGTTGGGAGATATGATGGCCTATGATTCAACGCACTTAAAATACGGGGTCACATATCCACCGACTAAATAGAAAATGACCCCATTTGAGTAATAATAACTAATGTTAGGGTTAAAATATGACCACGAAAATGGTCATTTGAACTCAAATGGGGTCATTTTATTTTTAGTCGGTGCATATTTGAATACGTATTTTAAGTGCGAAGAGAGAAAGAGAGTATTTTATAATTGCTAGCTTTGTCAACCCAAGTACATTACCAAAAAATCACTGTGCACTGGGGCAAAACGAAAAGCGTGACAACTTGCAATTTGTTGATGGAATTAATAGTATAAAAAAGATCATCTTAATTCGTCGTCAAAAAGTAATCAAGCTAATGGATATTTTGATAATTGTAAGAGTGGACGCCATATCGTTAATCTTTTATCGAAATGACCATGCGAGGTGTGAGCAATGGCCGCCATCCTTGACCTTTATCAAGATTAACGTTTGTTGAATAGGATTCCCATAGTCACCTAAAGCTCTATATGATTTTCATTTTCGTCAGATATCTTTTACGATAAGTGAGTCAAATAGAAAATCGACTACCGTGAAAAGTAAATCGTCCAGTGCATGTCATCAATACGTAGCGGACATATCATCAAAATAACCCTAAGTGTGTATTTTTTTTCTTGCAGTCGCACAAGTGTCATTTTTCTTGTATATTGGCTATTTAAATGGTATCTTTTTTCATGTATTGCGAACAGGCCCCGCCCCGCATGGGTATATTCTCACTGCAAATTACCTACAATCTTCAAATCATTTTTTTTTCTTCATCATAGAATAGGCCTACCGCAAACAATATGAAAATATTATTAAAAAAAATGTGTGTGAGAAAAAATTACTTGTTTACAATATTAATCAAAATATTTTGCATTCAAGTAAAGACGTTTATAATACATTATAAGTGAATTTCAAAAGAGAGTATATAAGGAGCGAACACTCCAGTTGCCAACAATACGCTTTATCTTGACAGCAGTTGAGGTACCGATACGATAAGAGGCACACAAGCGTCACGTATTTACCCATCACACCAAACCATGGCACAGCTATCTGTTACCGTATCGTCCGCTCCCTATTAGACCCCCATTAAGCTTGCTCCAGATCGAGTCCGGTTTAATACTTCACTTGACACTGTCTTTTGTTAGCGCGAGTTTTATTACCCGATTTCAAGTGCAGGTTATCGATTTCGCTGTGCACCATTATGCTCTCAGGCTTTTTCTGCTGTGTAACAATTTAGCTCTTAGGCCACTTCTGAAATCATGTTCTGATGCGCATGGTACGGAAATCCTCATAAATATTATACTTTAATCATACAAACATTCTACATTAGCAATTACTATGTTTAATATGCGTCTTATTAAAATGTTAATTTTTCACGGACTCGTTGCATTCAATATGTTCGGCAGGGTTTCATTGATTTAAAGTTAAAGCATAGTTAAGCAAGGGAGGTTTTAATTCTTACTTTAATATTAACATTAAATTTTAACACATCTACTCAGATTCACCAAGTTTGGCGTTTTGAAATTTGATGCCTTTTGATGACCTTTTTAATTAATATCTGCTATATTCGTTTGTCTGGCGATAATAAGTAGTGAAGGAGCATATGTTCACCCTGTATTATTAGTTTGGACCGGTTAACGTAAAACTGCGACATAATATAACCAATATAGTAAGTAAGATAGATGGAGAGCAATTTTTTTATGTGTTAATACCAAATGTATGTGTCATCTAGTGAATTTGGTCTAGTAGGGCCTATCAACATTAGTTAATTATATCACAAATCTAATTTTAAAAATTAAATCTGTAATGCACTAGGCGTGAAGTGTAATAATTTTGATATTATGATTATAACACTTTATTTATACACAATTAACTAGGCTTAAAACAGTTCATTTCGAACAGCGTAGGAATTATATATTAAGTTAATGCAAAAAGAAATTATAAAGCGTAATAAAATAAAAAAATAACTTTTATTTTACAGTTTAAACAATTTAAATGGTAGTACTATGAATTCCTACGAATCAATGATAAAGGCTTATACATTTTAATCATTAATTATCGGACAATAGTCCCTTTTTTATAAAGAGGAAACCTATTTACTGAGGAGACCTGCCTGCCAATAAAATGATTTTTTTTTCGCAAAAGTACAATACTGTGCGATCAGGCGAACGTTGAGGGAAACCTCCCGGGAATATACGGGCACGAATTGCAGCGTATCGTGCTTACCAACGGAATGGAGAAGTGCCGGGTGGTCGTGTGCTGGTATGGTGCATTGAACTGCGGTGGTCATACACCGGGGGTCAGGCCGTGATGGCGGCGCGCGGAGGTTGAACTTAAAATCACGCTTGAAAGAAGGCGTCCGTTTCTAGAATATAGCATTTAATATGTGTGGGTGTTAAGTTCCTACACAGGCAAAATATTAGTTTAAGAAAAGCGTCCCATTTCTAGAAAGAGTATTCTTTGGTGCTAAAATCCTAGCCAAAGCAAAAAATTATTTCTTAGAAAAGCGTCAGTTTCAAGGAAGAGAATAATGAGCGAGGCGTTAAATCCTAGAACAGGTAAAATATTATTTTAGAATGCGCTTGAACCTAAAATCACACTTGCAAAATCGTCCAGTTCACAAAAGATAGTCTTGTGTGGTGTTAAGTTCCGATCACAGGCAAAATATTAGTTAAGAAAAGCGCTTTTCAAGAAAGATTGTATGGTGTTAAGTTCCTTGCACATTGAAAATCATTAGTTAAGAAAAGCGGTCATGTTTAAAAACTGCTTATTATGTGTTTATTAAAATCTTCGCACCAGCAAATATGATTTTTAGAAAAATCGTCAGTTTCATGTGGTATTAAAATGCTAACACGGTAAACTATTATTTTAAAATGCACTTGAACTTAAAATCATTGCTGAAAAAAGCGTCAGTCCTCACGAAAATATGGGTGCATGGGTGTTAATTTGAGAGCACAGGCAATATTAGTCAACAAAGTGTCATTTAAATTAAAGAAAATTATTGTTGGTGTTAAAATCTTAGCTCGAATAAGAAAAGGCTCGGGGCACAGGAAAGTGCGATTTTACAACTAATGCCCACTGTAAAACCCTGCCAAATTTATTGGCAATGTCGTCCTTCAGTTTTACATAATTTTTACCTTTTATCATGTCGCTAGCTTGTAAAAGGGTTTTTTGATTCTCATTTTTTGAAATAGCACTGTCACAACGGGCGGGTTAAACATTTTAAGTATTATGTTAAAAAACCTTTATATTAAAATTAACCTTATAGGCCTACCAACATTTTTCCCATAAAAGAAGTTTAACACAAAAGTTTAAACACAGAGGAGAGTTGCCAAATGTAATATATTTGTTTTTATATTATGGTGTGTATTGGTAATTAAGATCTATAATATGATCTATATATAGTATTTTTGCCTTCTGCAAACTGAAGTTAAATCAATGCATCGCAAAAAAAACAAATTTGGGGTTTAGGTACATTTGTACATTTTGTAAACTTTGCCAATTTGTTTCATTTCAAACGGCATTTATTAACATGCAGTGGAATTGGGATATTATTTGCGTAGCACATGCCCAAAACAAGTGACAAAACGGTTATTTTTTTAAGCGATGTTTTAGAAATGTTGAATTTTTTTGAGGTATTTTTTCCTATGATCAACCAAAGTTTTCGTGTTGTGGTGGGACAGAATAGTCTCTGTGTTTCATGTTTATATTGTAAAATTGAGAGTTTGTGTTGGAAGGATTTCCAACTACCAAGAGCGAATTACCTGTAGTGTACAGGTAACTAATATTATTATAGCTGCAGAGGGATTTTGGTGCTGATCACCGCCTATTGTTGAACGTGGAGTTTAATTCGGTTTGAGTTAGGCCCAATTACGTATTTCTAAAGACTCAGGTGTGTCAGTCACCGGTGACTCTCGTAAAATGTAGATTGTTAAATCCCTTATCGTCGCCGTATCGTGACCCTTCTTCCTGAAAGCTGGCATCAACGGTGTGTAAGCCTGCCTTCAGCAACGATAAAAATAGGGTTAGGTCACGATATGAAAAGCTATGTTGCATCATTGCGGCGATAAGCATATCGTGACAAACTGGACGTCGTTCCTAACTCGAAAGATAAAAAAAACACACCTAGTAAGGGAAAAAATTCTTCAAAATAGGCACATAACCTTTATTGGATTTCAAATTAACTGCTGTGTCCGTTAGAGTGAAAAACTTAGTATAATTCACCAAAGTTTGGTCCAATTAGGGCCGGGTTAATTTTAACTGAAAATTTGGTCCCGGTAGGGGTCACTTTCAGAACCCCTGGAACAAGCATGGGTGCCCAACGAAAATCCAAGACTGCCACCGGGTCCAACGTTCAAATTTTAGTGAAACCTTCATCCTTTATTTTTGACACTGGGTAGTCTTGGGCAGTAATCCGAACGCATACCGATGTACATTAACTTCTTATTTATAACGAAAACAACAACAAATACACACCGGAGACAGCCGGAACATGTTTTAAATATGCATATACTTTTACACCTTTACGTGTTGCGGACATAGAGTTTTTCAAAATCGATTGCGGCATAGGGTTATGATCAAGGGTGGCTGTGTGATCCCTTCCTTTTGTGCGGGGTTTGAATAGATTACAGATTAAAGTTCGGATTGTGGAAGTCCGTTGTGGCTCTCTTATCTCTTTCTTCCATGCTCTGACTTGGCCAGACAATTGTTTAATAGATGATTGATTTAGAAATCGAGAAAATCCATTAAGTCTTCATTTCAGATGGTAGTGTGGTGAACGCTCGTAGGCAGGCTATTTTTATGAATTGTACACAAGAAAGCGATAAAGCAACAGGTTTATTCGTTAAGGTTTCCGAATTTTTATTCATAAGGCGGTCAACAATTTTGTGTCAGATGTGTCACTTTACGGAAACTCCCCAACTCTCTAATTTTTTTAGATTTTTTAGATTAAAAACTAATCTTAATTGGGGATGTCTATCAGGGACAAGCGATCCAAGTTTAGATGTTAACGAAAAATAAATCGAATCCCTTGAATATAAATCTAAGAGATTAAAAATTTTAATCAAAATTTGAATTTGCGTCCTCCGTTTTAATCTAAAAATTAGAGAGAAGATAACATGAAATCGCGGTAACCTATAGGGGTGGGCTGTAATACCTTGTTTTTTAACTCTTAAGGGTGCATAAAATGTGCATGACTGTTCAATTGGACATAATCGTAATACCCATTCTTTTAAAGTACACGAAAACTTACACCTGTTTTTTGAAGTACACTGATTTCTATAATAGCGAGAAGCAATCGTAACTCCAACGGTTCCACCAAAAATTTAAAAATAATCAATGGCTGCCACAAATCCCTGTTTTTGCCCATAAATTGGTTAGATATGCCCCATTACATGATCCTGTTGTCTGTAAAATTTTTTGAGGTCAATAAATAAAAAAATCACATCTCAAAAATCATATTATGGATTTTCCCTCACAAATTGTGATTTTCCTACCCCAAAATGAAACATTAAAAATGCCCGTTGTTACATCGTTTTTGCCATTGATCAGCTCTTCATGCGTTTATTGCCGTGATCAAATTCAAATTGCCGTCAAAAAACCTGTGTTGGCCATTAATATCGCTTTATATGTCCTGATTACCTTAATCTTGGTGTCGTATAAACTATGTTCTTGATGTCGGAAAGGCACTGAAAACTCCTACTTCGCACTTATTATATTAACACCACAAAGGTAACATACCGTTCAAACAGAGTAGATACCGGGAATCATCCGCGTGTGTTTTCCCATCCCGTAGTCTGCTGAAATATTCATGACTCCGGGGTCATTGTAATATAAAATCGTTCTGTTTACCCATACCTCGCTGATTTGGGCTTACTCATTTTCATGGAGGGCTATTCGCTTTACCACCATGCACAAATATCAATTTTGAAAAATCCTGAAGCGCACTTTTTCTCAATGTGCTTAGTGCTCTTTAATTGGACAACCAGATATCTTCATAATGTACAAGATCACTATTGATTGCTTGACCTAAAACTAGAGGTATCAATATTATAACATCTGCAAAATATGTTATTAATGCCATTTTTTTGAAACGTGTTATCACTGTTTTCACATATAGAGCCCCCACTGGCCAAAAGTATTGCAAGCATGCCGAAAAGCTATTTATATTCAAAAATTGGGTGTTATAATTTACCAGAGTTCCTGATACACATAACTAATTGTTGTCAAAGTTGCGAATTTCAAACGGATGCTGTTTCCAAGAATCAAGAAGTTCTAACAAAGTTTAATTTGATTGCCGTGATCCATAAATATGGCGGGTTAAAGGAGCTGGCTAATGATAACTTGCCGATTGTACTCCAAAAGAAATACAGCCTCAGGAACGTCAAAAAGGCTGCAAAATAGTCGATAAATGAACTCTACGGGTTGGTCAGGTCTACTGTAAATGTTTATGGCGAAAATCGGAGTCGTTGTATGGACCGGAAATGAGATAATGTCAATAAAAGATGGGAGCACGTTCATCACCGTTGGACTCGGGAAATTTAATGGCAAGAAAAAGGTCACATGATAACTTGAAACAACTTTTTAATGGTGCCGTTGACACATGTGCTGTTTGTCAGCTAACGTGAACGCGCAATTAGACATGGTTTACGTAAACCACGTGATTTATCATTTGAATTCCATTTCGGTTGTCTCCGAATATCTCGAAGTTTTCGAAGACCACTGTCTTCCATTGACTTTATCTCATTTCCGGTCCACACAACCACTCTTATTTTCTCCCATAAATTTTCTAAGTATACCAAAATGAACCCGTAAAATTCATTAAGCGGCTGTTTTGAAGCCATTTCTCTTGTTTTCGGTGTCTGTATTCCTTTTGGAGTGCAATCGGCTAGTTATCGTTCGCAGTTCCTTTAATCCGTCATATTTAAGGAACATGAAAATCAAATCAAACGTTTTTCCACCCTCTTGGATTCTGGGGAATATCATCTGTATGAAAAACACAATTTTGGAATTTAATACGTATTCTGTGGTCAACAATCCATGGTATAATTTGAAATCAATTGGTGATTATGAATTTCGTTTTCTGCATGTTGCAATACTTTTGGCCAGTGTGTATACCTGTTTTATGTACAAACTTATTTGACCTAACATTGAACATACTGAGGTCATATCTTTAATGTGTGCATTATGAGCCATATTTATAGTCACAAATGTGTCTTGTTTTTGCAAAAGTGGTGGCCATTTTGGATATCACTTTTAATTGTGGGCCAAAGATATAATAAATACTCGTCATGAGGTTAAATGATATGACCTCAAAACTTATGTTTTCAGTTGTAAGGATAGCCTACTGAGAACTGAATTATGTGCAAGACTGTTTAGCAGCAGTCATTTTGAATTGTGAACAATTAGCGGGAAAATAGCAATTTGGTTGGAAAATGTTTCATAATGATGTTTGACGTGTGTTTCATTGCATTTCATGACCTCAAAAACATAGGTATCGACACCAAAACTAAGGTAATCAGGGCACATAAAGCTGATATAATGGCAAAAAAGGGTTTTTTTGGCGGTCATTTTGAATTTGATCACCACAAGAAGAGCTGATTAATGGTAAAACTATCTGACAACGGGCATTTTGAATGTTCATTTTGGGGGACGGGAAACTCATCAATTTGGCGGAAAAATCCATCATAATGATATTTGACATATGATCTATTGTATTTCTTGACCTCAAAAAAATGTACAGACACCAAGATCATGGTAATCAGGGCATATAAAATCAATTTATGGCAAAAGTGTTTACAATTTTGGCGGGAATCGTTGGAGTGACACTTTGCTTCCGGCTATTTTTGGAATCAGCATGTTCAAAAACCCCTAGGTGCAAGTTTTCATGCATCTAAACCGGAAGTGCACGCCCCAAGCAAAAAAAATGTCTCATATCCGCTCCACTAACATATTCTGAAAATATGAACGAAATCTCTTGAAAAATGAAGCAGGTATGTACACCTTCTTGAATCTTTACAATGGTTTTACAATGCCCGGGGGCACTTCTCAATGACAAGGGGGTATCATCCGTGTCCAAGCAATCACAAAAAGCACCCTAAATACGTATTTTCAAAGCTTGAATTTTCACCCTTAAACACGTATGAGCAGCGCAATTAGCTACCCTAAACAAGTACTTGATGGAATTTGCGCACCTAAACAAGTATCAGTAGTGCATTTTTGCATATCCTAAACAAGTATTTGTCTTTCTCCCTATCCTAAGCAAGTAATTGATGCAATTATTACCCCTTTATACGTAAAAACCCAAAACCATATTCTTTCAGTGTATTATTTGCACACCAGAGAGACCTGTCTGAGCTTGGTGTAATTCAGAACATATCTGGGGAAAGTTAATTTTTCAGCCAGGATCAGGATATATCCGAGGAAAGGTATTTAAAAGGGGAAATGCATTTTGAGCCAGGGGCGTATCCAACAATTCTCAGGACGGCGGCACGACTACTCGATGAAAGTCGACGATATGGCTGCTGAGCGTGCAATCTTCACTTTCAAAACGCAGATTTTCATGCGAATTTGATAGAAATAATTTGAAATTTGTGAGTGATTCACTATAGCAAAATATAGGTATGATAAATGGGCTTATAAAAGTAAAACAGACTTGATGGTTAAAGTGTCACAGAGAATCCATATAGTAAGTGGCGCGGCAAAGGGGTGCCGCTCTCTCACGCGCGAAGCGCGGAACCCATACCAAGCAATGTTTGCTTTCCGAAAACACATTTTCTCATACAAATTTGATAAAAACAATTTCATATTTGTAATTGGTTAATTTTAAAATGCATATAGGTCAATGATCGACGGCATAAACAGTAAAATATAGTTCATGCATATAAGGTTTTATTTGAACTAATCATAAAATTAAAGGTGTTCATGGAGAGTTCGTAAGCGGCACGGGGTGGGTCGCGGAAACCTTGGGGTATTTAGTTTTCAAGACATTTTCTATGGGTCCATAGGATCCGGGAGAATTCGCATATAGAGAAAGTTATTTTAGGCACTTATTTCGGCATTTGCGGCGCAGCGATAAATCGGCATTTTCCCTGAAAATTGCGCCGTGCAATTATCCAAATTATGTCCCAAAAGTTATTTTAAGAAAATTATAAGCCTAGAATTGACTGACATTTACAATAAATTAGGAGTTTTTTAATTGCTAAAACATTGTCCGCTTCATGGGTAAGATCATTGACATTTTGGTATAGCGACATAATCATGCAATTCCCAAAAGGAGTCGTCAATTCTTAAGGGTGCAACGAGAGCTTTTGAGGCACCCCAAATATTGTGGGCCCTAATAGTAATTTCATAAGATTAGACACTCATAGACTTCTTACCTTGCATTTGGTTAGAACTGTCTTGAAAGAGAGAAAAAATGTATTTGTGTTTTGCTTCTATTTCAATGTAAAACATGGCGAATTTCGTATTGTTCCTATACGAACTTAGAATAGAAATTTCACAATTTTGGTACCAAAGAACATTTGTCAGCTGATCCTTTCAGATGGGGATATTTTTTATGGAACGCTTACTCTAGCAAAAATCAGTATTTCGATATTTTAGGGACACCTGATAGGGGCCTATGTGAATCTCTCGTTCCACATTTAATCTCAAACCAATAGGCCCGTACTAAAAATCATGTGGTAGGGTTTCTTTACGGCGCGTAGCGCGGAAAACTTGGGTGGAAATTTAGGATTTGAAATCATGTTAATGCTAAGCATCAGACTTCCGGAACACTCTTTCTTATTTTTTTATGCTGAAATGACAGGACCCCAAATGCGTAAGTCCTTATTTAGAAAATATACCCTTTCTTATTTTTTGGTGATTTTTAGCCCTTTTCACTGTTACTACGTCACGTCCTTTTTACGTGAATTCTTGAACCGATGATCCCTTATTGTCATGAAGTTGCCCCCCCCCCCCCCCCCGGCTTACAATGTTTCATACATTTTATTAATTGACTTCATGTACTGATTTCATTGAATCAAGCAGAAAGATTTGCCTCAATATGTATAACAATATTAGAACTGCAAAACCAAGCTGTAACTTCGAAATCCCATTGAATGGGGTAAAAATGGATCATTTTACAAATCTCCCTGCCCTTTCTCACCAGTGTCCTTCACTAGATTTAGAAATATATGTCGATTATAACGAACATCCATTTCGTCAGCTGTTGAGTAAACATATCAGGGTCATTTTTGTGTTTCTTTCGTGCACAACTTTTATACACTGGTATTTTTTTTTAAATTCAGGTATAATGGTGACGGAGAAAGTTCATCTACAATGGTTTAATTTTACTTTTAATATGTTTTGTGGTTTAGTTTTGAGGATGAAATGTGATGAATTTTAATGCATTTACGAGGCATGGGCCCTCTGAATTTTACAATAAACACTTATTTTAGAGCGTTTTCATTTTCTACTAAGCAATCCGGGTCTTTTCAGTGGAATATTACATAGCTGAAATTATTTATTCCGAACATTCCTATAGGAATAGCACCTGAACCTGAAAGAATTTTATAAAATGGACATTTTATATAGTTTTGTCCCTGCTTATCAATCATGCCTACAACTCTTAATGTTCCTGGGAACACTTGGCCTCTTCTTAATTGCCATTTTTCAAATTCCACTTGGAACATCAAGTTTTTTATAAGAAATAATGAAGTTGTAAGTGGTGGACAATCGCTATCTACAATGTCGATTCTAGGACCATTTATTGCTTTCTGATATTCCTTAGCATTTTAGCATAGTGTTATATAAGCGGTTGCCACCCCTATATAATAAAATCCCATCCGATGCATTTTCATTGTCTGAACACATCTCAAATGTGTAATAGGACATAAAACAAGCAAACAAGTTGGATGTGGGAGAGTCACAGGGGTGTTTCGGAATATTGCACCCTATCTTTTGTCTGCTATAAGTACTTGTTTACCTGTACAAAATTATTTTACTCATGTTGATTAAAATCTTAGTCAAAGTTGAGTACACCTTACGCATGTTGACTAAATCTTAGTCATTGGTGGGTAAATAGACTCATCTTTTTGTGTAAGTTTACATACTCACTTTGACTAAGATTTTACTCAACCTTAAGAGCTGTGAACCCTTTTTACTCAACGTTTTTTTGGAGTGTACCGTGTAACAATGCTTTTGAGCTGCATTTGGAGCAAAGGACTTCGCTCAGTAGGTATATCCTCTTCAACTGATAGTCCTTTAATCTTGGTAAAAACATGCAGTTTGTCTCAGCTTAATATTTGAGATCATTTTTTTTTCTAGGCAAGTGTTTCCGTTTGCAGTCACATGTGCATATTACGACGAATACTGAATTCCTCGACGAACAATGTTCTAAGATGGTCACTGCCCTATGAATAAATTTGCTTTTGCAACAAGTGATGGCTGTTTTTGGGCTACACATAATCTAACCTGTGTGGAACAAAACATACCATAAATTCCAGAGGATATTTATAACCGATTCAGACATACCAATGCTACCTGGAAATTCGTCTCCAAAGTTTTGAATACGCTTTTGAACCGTTCATCAATTGTAGTACGTTATAACTGCAAATGATATTTATCTGATTTCCTATATGTTCCAATAGAAGTCCTTAAATAAGGACATAAAGGCATGAACAAATTTGACATACTGAAATGGACCCTTTCTGAAATCACTTCACGAGTTTCAAAACAATTTGGATGTTTTACATTCTAAAAAACAGTAAAAACAGGAAGAGTTTTTCCGGGGGAAGTGGCAATTTGTGGCAATTTCTGGCACAAGGATGCTGACCTTACGGCCACCATTTACCAAACTTGAAAAGCATGTTGTCATCGGCTCACAGACCATTGCTAATGTATATATGCTAATCCCGGCTAATCCATCTTTCACTTGCCAGATCAATATCTTACTATAAGCCTAAAGTACAATGCCTGAATCCGGGTCTGAATGCTTTTGAACTGTGTCGCAAAACATGCTCACTGTAAATTCTGTCAGGGATGTGAACACCTTGCTTTTCTGCCCCCCCCCCCCCCCCGGAACTCTTCCTGTTTTTACAGAATGTAAACATCCAAATTGATTACAAACTCGTGGAAGTGATTTTAGTAAGGATCCTTTTTATCAATGTCCATTTTTTATGCCATATGTCCCTTAAAGCAATATGGCACATTCTTTGGGCAAGAGCGCCCCCGATTTTTCGAATATTTTGAGATTTTTGCACAGTTACGTTTGGCTCTAGTAAACTATATGAATATAAGACCTCGCAATTATCTATCGTAAACAAATAATATCGGATAACTCCAATAACAGTAATAATTCAACGGCTGCTGGAAACGGTTTCCAATATGACATATTTGGACAAATTGCGCCATGTGTCTGCGCTCATCCATCAATTGTTGTGTCGGTTCAGACAAGTCAAGTTAGAAGTCATTTTCGTGAGGTGGTGCATAACTTTTTGCGTTTCCAGCTCCGCATTACAATCGGGGATCCAGATTCTAATTACAAAATCGCTTCTTTTATGACAAATACAACTTTGAGCATTGTCGTTTGCAGGTACAGTTTACTAGACAATTACCAACGCAACTTTGCAAAAATCCTAAAATATTAAAACTCAAGGGTGCTCTTTAAGAGGTATGCTATATTACTTTAACTGCATGGTTGATACGTAATAAGCTAATCTAATGCGATTAAAACAGCAACTAATAAGTATTGGGTACTTTTTCTTATAGATCCTGGAAACCCCGTTGATGTCAGTACACAAAACACTGTTACAGAAGGTATTGCCAGAATTACTACAGGTGATCGTCTTCACATAACATCGCCTTTAGCAACAGATAACCCTAACTTAACAACACTGCCAGGTATGTGGAACAAATGGCGGAGAAACCTGGTTTGGGAAAAATGATTATTTTTTTTTTTAATTTGATAAATCTTATATAGTTAATGCTTAAGATGAAAACGAATTTGAAAGTATATCTACTTTGAAAGTAAGGTATATTTTTTCTTAAATCAACTAATTAAAGGTGTTTGCTCCGATCGCCTTTGGGACCACCCCTGAGGCGATCAATATTGATATCAGATGATAGGCTGTGTTTTTCTCATTCTCATTGTTGTCTTGAAATTTCAGCTTTTAAATCATTTTCTTTCCCAAGATAGAGAAAAAAACTTTTTAATGGTTAACCCTCGTCTTACCAAAGAGGGGTGGTTAGTCTGTTTAGCCCCCAGTGAACTTTGCTCCGGTGAACTAAAATGCCAAGCTTGCGTTTAAAAACTTCCGGGTAATCATTTTTCGTCCTTTTCGGTCATTTTAGCGAAAAACGTGACGGTAGCACCTTCAGCGGGTTTGCCGTCAAAGTCGAATGGTGGGGATGGGTGGTTGCCACCCAAGAATATTTTATGGTACATTTTTGAAATCATTATGTACAATATAGCTCTAAAACTCTTATGTTTATGTACAACTAGTCAATTGCCATCATTTAGAGCTGAAAACCGTATGAAAATCAGTTAATTCTACCTTTTTACCTTTTAACGAGTTGTGTGGAAAATGCCAATATTGCCGACTCGCGAACTTGTCATTGTGACGACATACTAGGTATGTATTTATTTTGGTATCAAAATGAACATATGAATTGGTAGACCGTGTTACAAAAAGGCTTGGTAAGACGAGGGTTAACCATCAATGTTAGCACAGTAGTGAACAGGAAGTTGCAATGTGCTTTATCAATTCTACAATCAAAACCGCAAGTTTGTTTCCATTGATTCTTGGTGTTAAGTGCATGCAAGTGCCAAGCTCTCATAACAAGTAAAGAACACAATACAAATAAATCGGAACATGAACAGGACAATTAAGTATTGATACGACTTTGTTGTAAAGGAGAAAAGACGTAGCAATCACAACATTAAGTGTTACAATAAAAGAGCCCAAGTAAAAGAGCCCAAAAAAAGAGTACAAGAAAAAGAGCACAGATAAGAATTTGTTGCATTCTCAACTTCATTAAGTTATACCGCAAAAAAAGTCGATGATATCGGGGTAGCCGCAACTGGCCGAACTGGTTTTCACTTGTCTTAGATAATTGAACATAACTCTTGAACCAGACCCCCAATTTACACCAACTTAAAATCTCATGAAAGCTGGATCATTCCTAAACCAGTTAACTTCTTTATTTTTGCCACAAAATCAAGTTTTGATTGTACATTTTTTTAAAGACAGTCTGTAGAAATATTCTTGTTTCCAGTTTGCTGGAATCCTGGGCGAATGAAGGGGCGTGCCGCTTGTTGACGATAAAAAAACATCCCTATCTAACCTCTACCATTGTGTGTGCATTGGAGTGAAGTGAGGCAATCCTCCACCCTACCCCATGTACCCACTCTCTTATAACAAATTTTACTTTTCTAGTTAAGGTGCTTGTTCCGATTTATGTGTATTGTGTTCTCTACTTGATATGAGAGCCTAGCACTTGTACATACACCCCGTCAAGTACCGTGTGTAACAAACTTGTGATTTTGATGCATGTTGCAAAGCCCTATTCAATACTCTGCTAATATTGATGGTTAACCACTAAAACTGCGGTTTTTTGTTTATATCTTGGGAAAGAAATGGATTTGAGGGCTCAAATTCCAGGACAACAATGAGAAAAATATGGCCTTTCATCTGATATCAAAATCGATACTACTTCCGGGTAAATCAGGGGGGTCCCAAAGACGATCGGAACACTTTAAGGAGAGATATTCATTTGCCATTGAAGAAAGCTTTAACACTTAAATGACCAAGGGGTTTTCACTCCCGTTATTGCCCAAGGGAGTTCTGTGGAACCTCCACTATAGGAAACTACTTTCCCGGTGGAATTTCCACACGAAATTTATACCACGTGAAGTTTATATTTGGGCTGCAAATTAGGAGCAAACTATCTTTTCAAAACACGCGAAAAGTTTGGCAAAAAAAACGGAAAATTAAACGAACCTTGCGCTTACATCAAACTTTCTGAAAACTTGTTTGTGTTGATATCTAGTTTAGACCCAAAATACATATATTTAACACAAAACTCGCAGTTTCAGGCAATCCTGTATTTTTATGGGTGTTGCAAAATGCACATCATTTTCACGTATAGTTTGTACAGTAACGGTTTAACAACGTCCACGATGAATTACTTGTGTTCAGCACATAAAGGGTTAATTGTTAATGTTACTACTAATTGTTATAACTGATGTGTGCATATATATATTGGTTCTTTGATTTTTAAAACATTCTCAGCCGACTTCCGTTAGGTGGCAGGAGATATAGTCCTCCGGGCTCACAGCCCGGTAACAATGGTGAACAATAGGGCAATCGATTCAGTTGACTCTTCACACAACATTAGTTTCATCATCACGCTTTATTCCGTTGTCGTCTATGGAGCCCGGACTATGATACCTGCCGGACTATGATTACTTTCACACCGGTATACTGCCAGAATGCGTTTAAACGACTCACAGCCCCATTCCTCTTTTATTTATTCACTCAGAAGATTACAGTTGCGAAGAAATTTTAATGAACAAATCTTTAACACCCAAAACAAACGCCGTGGCTGATAAATCGTCAGCTGAAGAGTGCATATCTTCTCATCAAAATTTGTACTGATTTTGAAAGAATAATGTCTCGCTTGATCCTTACAGGTTCGTTACTGATTTTGAAAAAATAATGTCTCGCTTGATCCTTACAGGTTTGTGTCCTCAAGACTACCATCTAATTGGTGAATCCTGTTATAAGTTAAACAGCACTTTAACACCAAAAATCATCGCCGCTGCGGCTTGTGCTGCCGACAATGCTCATCTAGTAGATATCACTTCCTCTGAGGAACAGAATCTGCTGGCTGCTTTTCTGACGGGCAGTAACTCTGGAGATGTGTGGATTGCACTAGAATTGCAAGAAGATAGTAAAGAGTTTGTCTGGTCAGATGGATCACCAATGGAATACGAAGGGTGGAATACGTATGAGAGAAACATCAAAAAAGATTGCGTATTCATGAGGGAGACTGCTTATTTCAAATGGCAAGAAGCAAAGTGCACCGACAAATACAATGGATATCTATGCGAAATGGAAAACACTGGTTAGTGTGATATCTCTTTCTCTCTCTGTCATTCTAGGTTGTAGTGATATGAAGAAACCCCTATTGCACCTTAACCCCAAGTCTCGGTTTCAATCGGACTTCAACTTTTCGAAGGAGACCTGAAAAACAAAATCTAACCTTGGATAGAAAAGCAAACCAAATTGGAATACATCTACACACATACGGACATGCGCGCTCTCGCAATGTCCTCCTCTGCTTTTCAAGCCAGGGGGATAAAAATGAGATCTGTCTGTCTGTACGTCCGCTTTGTTTTCGTTATGCTTTGGCATATGGGGCTGATATTTGACCTGAAGGTAGGGTAGGACAGTCTGATCTTTGTTGCAGGTTTCGGAATGACTCAAAAGGTCAAAGGTCATCTAGAGGTCAATTGGCATAGAAATACCCTATGGCTACTAAATTTGTTGAAAAGGACGGCTGACCTGAGTACAGAACAAATCTTATGTCAAAGGTCAAACACCAGCTCAAAGGTCACACACAAGCTTCCAAGGTAACACGGGGAAATGCACTAGTGTTGTTGAAACATTTAATAACTGCTATTTAAAATATGTATTTCTTTTAAGTATTGAAACATCTCAATTGTGTATTTTGGGTGGTTTGGTTTTTTAATTTTTTGTTGTTTGTTTCTTGTTGTTGTTTGTTTTTGTTTGTTTGTTGTTGTTTTTTATTGCGTGTGTGTGGTGTGTGTGTGTGTGTGTGTGTGTGTGTGTGTGTGTGCGCGCGCGCGCTTTTGTTCTGTTCTGTTGATGTTCCAAGTAATGATTATAATATTAACGGTTTTGTAACCTTTTTCTATATTTTTGACACAATAACTGAAGATGGTATTTTTTTCAGATTCGTGTCTGAACGACTACACAAGGCTCAGTGGATCCTGTTACAGGGTAGAAATTGTTAAGACTTTGATGAATAGATCAATAGCAGATTCAGTTTGTGCTTCAGAAAACGCTACTCTTGCTATCATCACATCTAGTGAGGAACAAGACGCACTGGTCGAACTACTGATGGGATTATTCGGGTTCAGTGAGGCTGCACCTCGGCTATGGATTGGCTTAAAAGCACAAGAACCTGGAGGAAACCTGACATGGGAAGATGGTTCCCTTTTGGAATATACGGCATGGGCAAATGGACGTAATCAACATGTTCATTGTGTCAAGTTGGAATCATCGTTGTCATTTAAATGGGACGACATATCGTGTAATGATAAACAGAAGTTCGCATATCTGTGCGAGTACGATATATCTGATTGAGAAAAGACTTACTTATTCGAATGGCACAAGAGATATGGAAAAGGACATGGAGTAAAGAAATAACCCAATAACCCAACGTACCCAAATGGCACAAATGATACGGTTAAGAACATAAAGTAAATAAATAGCCCGACACACGACCCCGGATGGCGAATGGCACATGTGATATGGAAAAGAACATAAAGTAAATAAATCGCCCGATACACGAACCTGAATGGTACAAGTGATATGGATATTACTCTCTAAATGTTAAATATTGAAAATCACTATTTCAGGGAGTGACTCTAGCCTTTGTTGGAGTTAAAGTTTACTCTTTAAAGAGTGAATTTTGTTTATGATTACTCTTCATAGACGAATTGTCATTCTCATACGAGTGAAGAATTGACAGCATTCACTCTAAAAAGGGGGAAATTTAACTCCAACAAAGACTGGTGTCTAGAGACACTCCTTGAACGAGTGATTTTCACTCATTTACTTAAGAGAGTACGCACAGAGTCTTTTATAGCTGTAGTCAGTGGTAGTGGATAAAGCAAAAACCACAAGAATGGAAGAGAAGCAAAATGTAGACTTATGCAGCAAGTTTGAGGTTTATGAAATTTAAGGATTGCTATTGAACATTTTGGGTCGTTTTTTGGTTGTTTTGTTAACTTTGTAGAATTATATGATGAGTAAAGATTTACCGTCTTCCTGAAAGGTGCGTGTTTCGATCGTCTTTGGGACCCCCTGATTTACGCGGAAGTAGTATCGATTTTGATATTCAGATATAAGGCGTGTTTTTCTTTCAATTGGCGTTCTACAATTTGAGTCCTAAAAGCCATTTCATTCACTAAGATATAAACAAAACCGTCTGTCGTACGGTTGTACTTGGCAATATGCATTGTTGGCTTCTACAATTAAACGTGCCTTGTACTTGATGGGGCGTACGTGCAAGTGCCTAAGTCTCTAAATATCAAGGTAGAGAACACAATCGCTACAAATCGGAATAAGCACCTTCAATACAGAAGCAATGCGTGAATGGCCTAATTATTGAAGAAGCGGGAACCTGTTCGAGGTGGATAAAAACATGGTAGGCAAGAAAATGAGATAATCAAGTCAAATTCTGTAGAATGTAATGTAATAAATGATTTTTATTTGATCAATATCAACATTGGGTTTCGGAATCGGAGATATGGTCGATCAAAGTTAAGCAGGGTGTAAGACTTGTAGTCGTGGTCGGGCGGACTCGCATAGTAACAAAATAACGAGGCATCAGAATCTTCTTATGATTTTTCTTTTATTTATTAAGAGACAAAAAGTACCAGCCAAACGCAGCTCGTCACCAAACACGAGCCCGTCTCCCAAACCTGATTGGTCAGAGATCGCATTTTATCATTTTCAAAGCAAGCGACGTCTGTGATTGGCTGACTGATATAGCTTGAAGAGATTTTCCCTTGTGTTGTAAATTTACACAGAATAAGCAGAGTATAGTTGGCCAACTTGATCACAAATCACTGATTTTTTTTCCACTGGTTATAATAAGTGAGATATGGATGATATAACAGTATCATCACATAGGGTATGCTTTTAAAAACGTGCAACGAGAGATTTCAAATAACAGGTGTCACTAAAAAATATGAACATTCTGATTTTTGCACCAATGTAAGTTTTTTTCATTAACAATGTCCCCATGTGAAAGGATTAAGCTGAAAAATATTTCATTGGTACAAAATTGTGAAATTTCTAATTTCGTATAGGAGAAAATACTAAATTCAGCCTATGTTTTATATTGAAAATAAGCAAATGAAAATCGCCTTTTGTTTTCACTTTCAAGGCATTTCTGTAACCAAAGACAAGGTAAGAAATCTATTGGGGTTCTTATCTATACGAAATCACCACATGTGACACAATAATTATATGGGTGCCACAAAATCTCTCTTTGCACCTTTAAGTTGCTAAAATGTGCAGTTTCCTATACTTTAATGTGTAAAAACTTCAAGTGGCGATATTTAAGGGACTTTTAAAAAAGGCAATAGGTATAGAATTTAGCTAGATTATTTTAGCTGCATTGTGTTGAATAATTATACTAATTTCTAATTTTTGCACAAACGGCAAAAAGCGTAACTAGAAAACGAAACATCCTATGGTCATGCAAATTAGTACAGATAATAAGTACAAATTGATTTAGAAAACCATGAAGCCCAAACTTGGATTTCATTTTCAAAATTTGAATCATGCCAACTGTACTTAGTATCAAAAATTCGGCTTCATGGTTTTTGTGCGTACTTTTCCCATATATTTTCCACCCAAACCTGGTGCGATTGCGAATTTACGCTAGGCAACTCTGTTTCGCCGTGTTTAACCTATAACAGGCTTTTCTCAGTTACTATGCCAATCTACACATGGCAACTAATTTTAAGAATGCTGTCTAAAACGGCAACGAAATTCACCCCGCTAACGGGTTAACACCGCCTCCTTGTGTGTACTTAATCTTACGTGAAAATTCAGTCGCACCTGTAAGAAATTCGCAATTTTGTAATTCCTGTCCGTAAACGGACAGAAATAACAGAAAATGGGTGTATGTCTTGTTTGAGAAATATATCACTTGGAAGAACAGTATGAAATTGCTCCATGGAGTAGTTCTGTTCTTGGGGGAGGGTCTATTTTTTACTCCGACTTTCGATTGCAATTTTCTTGACTTTACCAATGGATTACATATGCATGTTGTATATCATATTGTAGCCCATGTTACAAATTGTCCAAAAAAGGGCATTGTTTTGATCTTGTTACCATAGTAACTACTCAGGACCTCTGATTGGCTAAACATGGGAGTAATTGTAACTGCTTAACGGTAACTTGCATTGACACCATAATTGTGTAGAAGGTGCATGAGTGTAGTGCGCAGAAAACCATACAGGCGGATTTTAAAATGGTTGCCATGGCAATCAACAGCCGACCAATCATGCAAATTTATGCCATAATTCAAAATTGAAAATTGAAGACCAATTCAAATATCCGGCTTCATGATTTCATATCCCCTTGGATTCTCGATATTTGTGCCAATTTTCACGTTGATACGATCTTTCGTTTTTGAGTTACGATCGTTCCCGTTTCATAAAATCACGATTTTCACCATTTGAGATATTGAACGAAACGTATTCGAAAATAATAAAAATTTCGAAAAAAAAAAAATTGCCCAGATCTTGGAAACATTTCATCATTTCTTTTAAAATATAAATTATTACATTTTTAGTGCATTTTGGTGGAAATAGGGGATTGTCTTAAATATAACTTGGGGGAGTGGTATGTGGTAAGGTTTGATGCGTAATGAATTTATTTAACGTTTAATAAATTAATTTTGAAAAAGATTGTAATAATAATAATTAAAAATTATATTTGGTTAAAAATCACAGTGTGAACACTTTCTACATTACAAATATACAAAAATGCATCGAATGTGCGAGACTTGGTTGCTTAAATCGAGCATAAAATTTGAACGGAATGTCCTATTTATCTCAAACAAAAAGCAAATGAAAGCTGAAAGTTTAAACTTTTTATCATCATATATAATAATCTAATTAAACTAGTAGACTCATTTGTTTTTCAATTGGAAAACATAGACCTCCCCCCTTACAGTGATACACAAGAATGTTTAGTTAATTCAACTCGATCTTCTTATTTTGCCTATACGGTAGCACACGTTTTTGGTTATCAGCTTGCTACATATCGTTCCATTGCAATAGTTATTGGAGTCAATCTTGCATGCTTTCTTGTCCTAATGTTAAGTTACAGTTATTTTTGCAAAGGCTCGAAAGTCAGGACATTCCATAAAAGTGTTGCTCAACTTACACCCCAGCAAAGAGCCTATCGTGGTGTCTGCCCATTGTGTATGGAAACATTTGCAAATACACAGCTAAAGGGGCAGGCCTCAACCTAAAGATAGGCAATTCTGGACCTCATATGACTGGAAGGTCAGCAAAATGCTCATAAACAGCCACTATGTCGGGCTGTATGCTCCCGCAGTCTAAGGCCTCTTGACTTTGCCTTTTGGCCTCATGAATTTGGTGCACTGTAAAAAGAGTGTTTAGAAAGTGAAGGCAAGGTGGTGTTTAGAGGGTTAATGTTTAGCAATTAAACACTTTGTGTTTAGAAATTAAACACATGGTGTTTAGAAATTAAACATTTGGTGTTTAGAAATTAAACAGTTGGTGTTTATATATTTGACATGTTTAGAGATCAAATGTTTAGAATAGGATTCCAAATTGTGGACAAATGGAAATCATGGTGATTATCTTGGACTGATACACTGTGGAATGTTAGTGTCGTCGAGGGACTTATTCAACCTTGTCGTCTTGAACTGCTGGTCAAAAGTTATCTTCAGGACTGAGAAGATTCCCATGGAATATTTTACCTGAGGATTTTTAAGTGTGACTTTGCATATATGTCATTTTGGAGTCTTCGCTGTGAGGACATATCATCGTTAAACTGCAACGCTTCTTTAACTACTTTGTGTAAGACTATAACCGTTGAGTTTAACATTGAATTGTACATGTAATTTTGTTTTGGACATACCAAATTCTTGAACCATCTGATTAAATCAATAAATCTGTGTTATATTATGAAATTCAGATCACTTGTGCACAAGACTCAATTGTTTGTGTTTAAAGGTATTTCTGACCTTGACGTCTATGAGACGTCATAACAAGAGGAAAGGGGAAGGAGAAGACAGGAGAAAAGAAGGAACGACAAAAGAAAAGAAAGGAAATGAAAAGGAAGGAAACGAAAAGAAAGAAAGACTGACTGACTTGCGTAAGAGCGGTAATGGTGATATCATCTAATGTATGGTTAGCAACGGTGAAGTACAGGGAAACCGGTCTGTTTATGGTGTCGCGTGGGAAAATGCCACGTCTGTGTTCCGTGAAGCGTTCACTAATGTGAGATTCTGGACCAAAACATGGTCGTGGGCTAAACATTATAATAATATTTTTCAACCCGTCTTCATCAGCGGTTTATTCCGTTAATATTGTTACGATATGGAATCCCTATAAACCTAGTAAATAATGAGACAATTACGTTTAAGGAATCGAGCACAGGTTTAGCTTAGTCGACATGTTGTAAACTTTCAGTAAGCACACTGCGCATGCTCAATTACCGCTTATATCTCGGTGATCCATAACAACATAAATCATATAGGTGATGCGTGATTATGCAATTACCAACCCTTTCATTCTTCAGAAAGCCCATTATATATTAAAAGAGCCAAATAATAATCCAGTGAAAGAGCCTTCTAGTTCGCCACAAAAGATACAATTATCAGTCCTAGTGAAGTGTTTCTTCACACTTCATGTTTATCAATAAACTGTTCTGCACTTGACAAACTTATCAAGGTGACCTGCCATTACTTTGTAAAAGTCTTTCTGTTGGCCAACCAGTCGAAAATCATTAAAGCTTTTAAATTAAATTTTAATTAACATTTTGATGAAAGTTGTCATACAGTCAGGTGGAGGTTCTGAATTTCTTGTATGTGGATTGTAGGGTTTTATGCGACCTTTTGTGTTGTGTATCTATCCACCACAACATATATCATACTACAGTGAGACATCAATGTGCATTTATTGAACAAACTTTTAATCAATAACAACTTCAACTGAATTGCCAAATTTTGACTTAAAAAAAAAAAAAAAAAAAAAAAAAAAAAAAAAAAAAAAAAAAAAGAAAAAATGTTTAAATTCAGCAATTATCTTTGCACCTGTGAGCTTTCACCTGTACAAAAAATTCAAAATGGTCCTCTTCGAGTTCTGAGAGATGAGTCTCTTCACTATATTCCGTATCTCTTCCTTTCTTGCAAATGTTGTAATTGGATGTGTGATGTACTTTTCTAATGCTGTTCAAATACCCTATCAAAAACTGATTTCTAATATTTGCAAAATCACTTTAAAGGCGAGTAAAAAAAGTGATTTAACTCCTTTTAATAACTTGAAAAGGGTTCAGACTCCTTATCTCTGATAGGCGTTCTCAATGACGGAGTTCTCAACAAAGTTGGAGTTCAAAACAGAGTCCATATATTGACAGAGTTCTCATTGGGTGGAGTAAAACACAGTGGCTTCAAAACAGAGTGTTATTAACTTAAAATGCTGACAAATTAGCAAAACAAGCTAATTTATTTCTACTACCCTATATGTAGGTATGTTTAGTTGTTAACTTGTTCAAGACAAAATCTTCAAGATGTTTGGGTACTTGTGACTCTTCTGGCAGCCCTGGTAGTTATGGTTGGCTTGCTGTACTGCGTGTTAGTTCTGTCTCTCTTGGCTTGATTTGTGGTTTTCTGGGGGTTCTCAACTCTGCTGGTATCAGGAAACATAGTCAATTTCAGTATCTGGTGGTTCATGGTATTTTTCTGGGTATTGTTCATTGGTCTTTTCGATTGTCTCCTATTTTTCGTAGTTTAGAGTCGGCTGCAGTGATCGACTCGTAGGACGGGGGCAACTTGCTACAGACTTACGCTTCTTCCATTCTTGTTGATGCTCTGGAAGGGATGACTTCGGACACATCTCCTTTCTTCACTGTTTTAAGCTTTTGCTCCTTGTTGTAGAACTTACTCTGCGTCTGCTGCTTTTATGTTTTGTTTGCCAGCATAACTTGCTCATTGATCTTTGGTTTGAGCAACGTGTGAGTTGTGGGTAGGAGTGTTCTTGTACGTCTCATCAAGAGTCTCTGTGAAGGACTTGGTCCAGTCTTGGTTGGTGTGGTACGGAGTCTAAAATCGCAAGATATGGGTCCGAATTTGCAGCTTTGGCTTTGCGCGCAAATTTTTTCAGAATTTCACTGCGCTTCGGCTTCCAACTTGCTTTGTGGGAAAATTGGCGATGACGTTGTGTGAACAAAGCCCCATTATGCTAGAAATTTTAAATTCTTGGTGGTTGTACTGCTTGGAATTATCCGAAAACAACTGGTCTGGATGCCGTGTCGACTAAATTGACCTTTCAGCTTGCGAATTAATGTACTCGAGGGTGTTGTCTGGCAAGTAATCATCTCCCCAATCCTGAGTAGTAGTCTACTACTAAAACATAATCCAGCCGTTGAAGGTAAATAGACTGTCCCTACTTTGCCCAAGGACGATGGGATTCATGTGAGACTAGGTCTCCTTCTGATGCATTGTTTCATATTTTCTGCAAACTTCACAGGCACTTATGAAGTCCTTTACTTCAGAATTTCATGGCTGGCCATTAGAGTGCTTCTCTCGCTCTCCTGAGGCATCTTTCTATGCTATGTGAGAATCGTGTTCGTTGTAGCATGTCGTTCCTCAGAGATGTGGAATAACTGCTCTGTCTCCTCGACATTACTCCATCATGTACACTGAGTTCATCTCTGAATTGAAAGTATGGCTTTGCTAAGTTCGGTACTCTGTCTCTCTCGCTGGGCCCATGCCATTCAGAAGACAGCTTTCAAGACTTGTAGTGCTTGGTCCTTCTCTGTGTGCGGCGGATATATTTTCTATCCTGGGTGCCGCAATTCTTAGACCTTGTAGCATGTTTACTGTATCATCTGTGGTGCTTTGTATCATTTGGCAGAGTAGGCTCTACTTAGGGTATTGACTAGATTACATCTTGTGACCTGGGTGGTAAAGTTATGTTGCCTTCATACTTCTGAAGGCGTAGCAGCAGGGTTTGCAAACGTTTGGGTGCCTTCTGCAGCGGTTTCTTTGGATTAACTCTAAAGGTTTGTGGTCTGAAACTGTACTTGCACCGATATCCCATAAGATATTGGAGAAATCTCTCCATGGCCAATACCACTGCCCCAAGAAGTTCTTTTTCGATTTGAGCGTATCTTGTCTCTGGGTCGGTGAGTGAACGCCTTGCATACGCAACAGGTTCCTCCTTGCACAGGGCAGAGTAATCCGTTTGAGACGCATCGGTCTGGAGTGTCAGCTCTGCATCCTTGTCATAGTATACAAGAAACTGGCGATTGTGTGACGATTTCTTGATTGCAGGACCATGGATTTGGATGTGTCTCATCAGTGCCATTTGTCTCTTTGTTGCAGCTGTCGAAATGGCTCGCAAATGTCATCAAACGCTGGTAAGAATCTGCCTTCGTGAGTTTACGAATCCTATGATCGACGACAGACGTCCACTCTGTGGGGGTTGGCAGGTCAAGCACTGCTTGAAACTTTGGATCTATTGGTAAGTCCAGCATCTGATATCACATGACCTATAAACACTTGACTTCTAAGGCCTAACTTTGCCTTATTCTGGTTAGTTCAGGGTGTTTTCTACATCATCTTATTAGATTACGAAGGATGTTGTTTGGGCTTCTATTGCTCCTCAAGTGTAATCGCTCTGCAGCTATCAGAATATCATCAGCCACAGATTTGACACCGTTGAAGTTCTAGCGCTGATCTTGTTTTCTGGTATTCTGCTGGACTTGTTTTCAGCCCCCCCCACCCCAACCACACCCCCAAACCACCCACCCCCCCCAACACACAACACCCCCCCCCCCCACACCACCAACACCAACCCCACCCACCCCACCCCCCCCCCCCACACCACACACAACCCACCAACCCCCCACCCCCCCCCCCCCCAACCCCCCCCCCCCCCCCCCCCACAACCCCCCCCCAAACCCCAAAGGGCATTCTCTTCCATCTATAGCGTCCGTACGGAGTGTAAAGGTAGCTTAAACTTGGAGCTCTCATCAGTTAACTCAACCACTGACAAACCCATCTTGGCATCCATGGGACGATGAAGATTTTGCCTTATTGAGATCCGGCAAAATATCAGCAATGGTTGGCATGGGGTAGTGACATCTTCGTATAGCCTGGTTCAGATTGAAGTGGATCTGAATATTCTGGTTTTATTGGGTTTATCTATCACAACAATGCTGTGACCCATGGTTGTTGCTTCATCTTTGATTGGGGCTATGATATATTCACTTCAACTGTCCAAAATTTCTTCAGATCTGTGCTTGAGCGCCACTGGCACTTTGCGAGGGGATGCCACCACGTTTGCGACTGTGTGTCTATGTTATTTCAACTTTTCCAGGGGTTTTACAGTTCCTTCAAACACATCGTGGAACTATTTCCAAGTCTTTCATGGTCAAAGGTTGAATGGTTGTGCTCTGAACTTTTTCTTCACTGTGACTGCAGCTACCTTTCATGTACTTAGTGCATCACGTTCATCTGTTGCACTGCTTTACACATCCCAGTAGCGGCTCCCGTAACGTAATCTGTTATCCACTACAAATTCACTCGTAACGTTATCATGGCTTGGGATTCATCATCTTTATGTTACACTGTCCCAATGGTTTCAGTTTTTTGTGTTGATACATGGTAAGCAACTTGTCAGATTTCATTATCTGCACTCTGGGAGGCACATTTGCTTTGTTTATTTACGTTGCGTAGCACCCGGAAGCCAACTGGAACGATACCGGCTTCATTAGTTCGTTTTCCCCACAAGCATAGTTGCAAAAGCTTTGTGGTGTTGTCTTTAAGTGCGGTGCACTTCTACTGTGTGAACATCGTCATATTGCATTTTCTGATCAGACCACACAATCACATTTCGACTGTGTTGAACGGTTAACGTTTGCTTTCCGGCACTGTGATGCAACTGGTTGAAGTTATTGCATGAGTTGCATCTTCTTTCCTATTGCAAGGGCAATGTTTGTTCTTCACTTTCTCATGCTCATCACATGACTTGCTAATCTGGTTGTGATGGCTTCTGTTGGTGCGTTTCTTTCATGCAATATTGTCTCCGTTGGACCACGTTTTGATTTATTCCTACTTGTGGTATAGTGTAACCTGTGTTACTTTGCTGTCTTCAATTACAGTTAGTTGCTGCGTAGCAGTTTCGCTAATTCTAAGTGTTCGGAAACTATCTGAAGACCCTTGACCTTTCATCACGGAATAGTCTTGATCTTGCCCTAGAGTCTTTACAACCTAACACCAATTTGTCTCGGATCATCTCCTCTTCTGCAGCAAACTACGTTTTCTGTAGTTGGACGCAGTCTTATTGAGTATTGTTCAATCGATTCATGTTGCTGCTGGCGAGCTTCATAAAACACATAACGCTAAATAAGGATGTATTCTAGGTCAAAGTGAGCACGAGCTCGTCAAGAGTGATTTGGGCTCGGCACTCTCTTCCTCGGTTAATTGTTTTTAACTGCTTTAAAATTTTCTGCATCAGTGCCCATCACACTTTTCAAAGTAGCTACCTGTACGGCTGCACTCTTCTTTGAAAGTTCTATGGCCCCACATATAGTCATTGAAGGCTTCTAAATAATTCCCAGTTAGCGGAAAACATTCCAGTAGTTTTCATGGGCTCTGGAGGAGGTATTTGGTATGCCATTGCTGTTACTAGCTTCGTCAATGTTTTCGCAAAAAGTACGATTGACCGGTACCGATTGACCGTAGCTATAAGAGCTAAACGTAGCGTGTCACCAAACAAGCGCCCTCAATGTGTCAACAGCGGGCGGTCTCCGCTCCCGCATAGCAAGCGATCGAGACAAAACTTTGACTGACATTCACAAGTTTCACACAGAGTTTACGGTGCTCAATTTCTATGTCTTACACTAGGGTTGACGCTAAAACTCCGCTTGACGAAGGTTCCACTTCTATCACTTCTGAACACCATGTTACGATATGGCATACACTATAAATCCCTAGTAAATAATGAGACAATTACTGAGACTCGGAGACACGGGTTTAGCTTAGTTCTGACATGTTGTAAACTTTAAGTAAGCACACTGCGCATGCTCAGATTACACGCTATATCTAGGGTGATCCATAACAACATAAATCATATAGGGTGATGCTGTGATTATGCAATTACCAACAAATATATTTAGATAAGTAAAATACAAGAGCCGGCTTTTTGCCGGCTCGGATTAGGCAAAAAAAATGTTTGTTTGTCCATAGCGGCCCCCGAAACAGGGGGTTGGTAGGTCAGAGATTTTTTTTAATATTGTACATGAAACTCAATTTAAAGAATGGTAATAAATCAAAACACAACATTTACTGCTTGAACTCTTTTATTCAATAGCCAGCGATTCAAACAACTCGTCCCAACTCTGGGCAACATGGTACATGCCGATTTTGAGTTGATGATTCCAATAGGAGGTCTCATCCCGCCATGTAACTGGCACAAAATGCGTCATATTTTTACCTGACGTGATAGCAGGAGACTGGAATTGTAACCGATAGTTAGGAAATAACATGTGCATTTTGGAATGTCTATTCGTTTCACTTATAAGCCAGAAAAATCTAATGGAATGACCTAAGGCTTCCAAAAACTAAAGCCTTTTGCGTACGTAATTGAATTGAAGTTTGTTTTCACCTCCAACGAAACTAAGATTTTGTTGAAGATTTTGTGCGCCGTGATTTGACTCAGCGAAATGAGGACCAAATAATGGCTAAGTATCGCAAGGAATCTGATGAATAGACAGTCCTATGGTGTTTAATAGCATTTTGGCTCCTTGTTTTACTTACACATCAGTGGCGTAACCAGACCTTTGCAAATGGGGGGCAGAGGGGGTGCCAAGGCATTTTTTGAGGGGGCTCATTTGGGTCCTTCTCCATAGACACTGTACAAAAGGTCAGTTCATTTGGGGGGGGGAGGCAGGCGGGGGGGGGGGGCAAGGGTTCGTTTGGGGGGGCTTGCGCCCCCCTGCCCCCCTCCCCCGCTGGTTACGCCACTGTTACACATTCAATTCTTATTCAACCGACAGTCGATATCACAGTCGATACGATCGACCAATATGAGAGTGGTCATGCGGGTGTACAAAATGCCATAGACGATTCGCAGGCGTAGTTATAGCGCAACCATTTTTGATGAGTCACCTAATTATTTATGCAGTATGACGTTGACCGGGAAGTGACGTAGCGGCACAGCGCCACGTACGACCGGCGATCCCTGTGTCGCGGGGGGGGGGGGGGTAGGACATGCCAACACTAACAGCAACAGCGAATTCAGAACGCATCAACTTCCGGGTGCTAGTCTGTTCAAAGACTTACGGTAGGAGGGCGCTCTTAGGCATATCGAACGGTTACACACAGACTTGACTAAAGACTAGGCCTGCCTGGTCACGAATATTTAAATCTAAATGACCGTTATTGGAAATTACACTATTTTGCAGAGAGGTTAATCCACTAACCTCGACGGATTTTGACATTAATATTTTTTTCTTAAATTATCATGATATTACTAAGATCTTTTGAACAAAGGTTTAAGAGATGATTTTGTAATGTCACTGGGACCGAGACTGCCATAGTAAATGCACGTAGTAGTCCCCAAATTACTGTTTGGAAATCCCCAATGCCCAAATCGAGCAGATCGTGTCCTACACCCCTCCCCCCCCCCCTGTCGCATATTTCATGCAGTATGCCTTCACTTCGTTGATCGAGTGTCCTATCCCGATTTATTAAAGGATCTCTTGAGTGGTGTAACGTTCGGTTTACATTCAAAGCCGACTAAACTACAGACGGCTTTCAGCTTTGAAAACAAAATAAAAATTATATTATTTCCTAACAGATATTCATCATCACCTTTATAAACTGTTTTGAAGGTAATCAATGGCAATAATAATGTTTTTTTATATTTAAATTGTAATATTGACCACATTCCTAACTCGGCAATATACTAAATCTCAAACCATAAATTATACGGTGTACATAAATGAAACTCATAGATTCATGTCATTGTAAAGTCATGGAAACCAATACAGCAACGATAAACAACAACAAAATGTTGGAACTGAAGTTTTTCAAGACTCTGAAAACTCCCAAATGCACATGGATACAGGTAATATTTCCTATATTTGTGATATTTATTTTGTAAACTATTTTTTATACCAAAAACGTGAGGTTTTGCGGTTAAAATAGTAAACAAAAAATAAATGAAATAAAAAAACAATATAGTCGGGATCAAGGTACACGGTCGGTCGGACGAGGATAAACAAACAATTTTGGCCTTATGTGGCGTGCGTCTGTAAGTGCTCGTCTTATAATCCAAAGGGCGTAGGTTCGATCCCCTCTCCAGATGAAAAATTTTATTTAGTTATTACTTTATTTTAGAGTTAGAAATTGTAATAAGATAATTAAGGGATTTGGGTCATATATACTACTTCCCGCCATAATTTTCCTTTCAAACTTCACATAAATACGGTTTCATCGATATCGAAAAATTCAAGAAAAAAATCGGGGTCACCGATGTCACCTTTGAGTTAAAACCATTACAAAATACACATTTTCGCCAAAATTAACTACATAAGTGTATGGACAAATCATTTTTTAGGACATTTTTGGTTATAGCTTAAAATTTAGCCATAATTTTGTTGTAATTTTTTATTTAAGTTGCGCTTTCATGTCAGCTTTCTGATAAAACAAAAAAAAATCATGGAGTCACCGAGTACCCTTTTGAGATATTCATGAGAAAATCCTTATTTTTCTTGAAAAAATGAACCCTTGCGACATCTTAGTGCGTACAGCTCCGACAAAAAAAACGCAGAATAATACGCAACGTGTTGAGCGCGTGTCTCTGAGTGTTGCGTGGCCAGTGTGCGTGACCAGCGAGTTTTGATTCTTTCGATTTAGGCCTATAACATTCGCTCTCACTTTTTTATCTTTTATGTTCTGAATCCGAGTTTCGTGTCATACTTTTTGCAGTTTGTGACAGGAGAGGCGGCATCACTGCGGTTTTAGACCTATTATATTAGGGTTTTGATAGAGTTTGTCTTAAAAGGGACCGGACATGTCAATGAGGATTCTTCACCTGACCCCTTGAATTTAACAGGAATATTTCAATAAAATATTATGGGAAAGGCCACACTATTCGAAGTGCCCCCCTTCCCCCACAATAAGCAGGCAAACATTTTTCCAGCACAAATGAATAGCGAACCCAAATTCGGAACATTGGGTAAGCTAAAAGCTTTTTCTCTATCTGATTATAAAGTACGAATTACCAAAAATAATAAAAAATAATGCATCAGGCACCCACCCTCATGCGTAATAAAATATATAATAATAATAATCAGTGGCGTATCGGGCCTGCCCGCTCTAGGGGGCAAATTTCCCAGTCTTGGGAAATTTGGCCTCTCAGGGGGGTCAAAAAGGCCAACTTTTCCGGTCAGAGGGCTAAAAAACGGCTGATTTTAGCATGATTTTTGGCAAATTTTTTCCTGTCGGGGTGGGTCCTAAAGTGCGCAGGGGCACCCTGCTCCCCCCCCCCCCCCCCCTGTTTCACGCCACTGGGCACCATTTGCGCAGGTTTTAAGCATAGTGGGGTCTCGTATCGGGCTTGACTCGCATATATCTACATGTATTGAACTATTTTATTTTTCAAACAGTGAAATCACCAGAAATTGTTGTGGAGGAAATGGGGGACTAAAGGTCCGTTCATATACTTCCACTGCGCTGGCATTGCTGTGGCAGTAAATCTAACTGCAATGTTTCCGCCCGTCACTTCCGCTGCACTCCTAATCGATTACTGCAGGTCAACCCAGGTCACTGGCAGGTCACGGTTTGCGTACGGTTGTGCAGTATACTTGCGGAAATTTGGCATACTGCAACACTGACTGCACCCCACTGCATCTTGCTGCATCGCCAGTTAAAATAATTTTAAACTTCGTTGCAGTACTGCATTGCGTTGCAATACTGTAAGTGATTGCAGTGACAATTTTGGTAGGCTGCATTGCAGCACTGCACTGCAATGCAGTGAAGTATGAACGGACCTTAACAATAATCACGAAATTTGGGTAATTTTACTGCTGAGACTAAGGGGACAGCCATAAGTCTGTTCAAGACGAATGTGCGGACAACGCTCTAATGGGGGGGCCAATTTCCACTCCCCCATTCCTCACTGCCTCCAAGATGCCAGGGAGAAACACATGAAGAAACCTTTGTTGAACAAAGGACAATAAAGGAAAGGATGGTCATGTTCAAAGGGTTCCATGCAATCCACCCTACTCGTGCGCTCGTGCGTAAAGAACATTTTTATTTTGCGTAAAAAATCTTGCTACGCGGGATGTACGCTCTTGCTTGCTAAGCTCGGGCATGATCTTCAGGGTGCGGAAGACATTTCGGAAGAATTTGAGGCTTGGAACGATGCCAACAGTTGATATATGACCCAAACTCCTTAAACTGGTTATGGTCTTGGATGATTTCGGCGCCAAAATCTTACATGTGCGAAGCGTTCAGCTAAAACGGTTTCCTTCTCTCGGTATTAATAAGGACATTAAGTTGTCGTTTGCCACCCGATGTTTTTTTATATGACAGTGATTCAAATATATAGGCATTGATGATTCCATGTAGGTACTGGGAGATACGATTAGGTGATGGGAGCTGAAGAAAAGATACGCCTAAGGACTTTGATAAGCGTATGCAAAGTAGAAACTGATTTTGCGCCAGATTTCAATTAAATATTATACCTTTCAAACTCTAGGGTTACAATTTTGCAACTCAAAGGTCTTGGCAGATGCCTCGTCCAGAGCTGTCTAAAATTGTTGATGGAATCTGTATTACAATTTACTTAATGCAGCAATGCAAGACACTATAAGGGATCAAGATGTGTTACAATTTAATTTAATGGCTGCATGTATGTAGCCAGATTCATTTTATTCAAATTTTCTTTTTTAAGGGGAGGATGTGATAGTATCCTAGTTGTTTTTAAATATTATTTTATCTCTATATGCAAATAGAGAAAAGACTCCTAGCAGGAAAAGTGGAACTCCCCTAGTGCTATAATGAAATGATCCATGATGCAATCTGTGTACTCATCAGAGACATTTCTAAAAAGCTAAGTACTATAACTAGCCCGATGATTTCCAAGTTTGGTGCCAGTTAAAGATTACATCATAGTTGATGTCACTAGTGTGTGATCTAATTGGACAGTGTTAGGCTATGTTTATGCATGATGCTGATGTAATAGTTATTTTTAGATATTGGTAACCTGCTTCAAGTACATAAGGACATATTGGAATTTAAATATTGCTAAATATAATTTTTTGTAGATCAGTGTGGTACTAGTGCCAGGATTTACTGTATTTTAGATGACACGTGAGCCCAAAGCTATATTTAGTCTGCTGCCGTCTTCGAATCCAAAAGTCCTATGAATCAAATAAGATTCCAACCAATAAACGAGCAAATTATGAATATATGCCAAATTATGCTCAATCCATGTGTCTGCGAAATTCTACACCATTGTATGTGTCTCTTCAGGGCTTCGATTTTGGCCATTTTAACGCACTGCTTCTTTTTCAACAGTTTTAGTTTAAGTGTAACAATAATCGTGGTTCCAAGGTCTGCTATTAGTTTGATATCAATCATACAAATTCCAATATATCTATTTTTAAACGAATTTTTCATCACAATGGTGTGCAAATCCATTTGAATTTGACGATGTTAAAAGCGCACAGTCGTTGTGCTCTCTCGATCGTTTAACCTAAACTGGAATACGAATCTGATACTAAAGTACATGGCTTCCAGATGAAAAAAAAGATGAACACGAATTCGATATGGTTCAACACACAGGAGCTAGTATTTGTCTAAATAATTATGTGAGAAACGCAAATGTGACGGACACGATCTCTTCTTTAACTGGTAAAGCCTTGAAATCAGTCGGAAAAGGCTTGTGCCGAATACTCACGGCGCATCCCGTAATAATTGGATGGGGAGAATTCAGTTCGTGATCTCCGTGTTGCAGAAACATGAGTTCAAGGGATTATGCACAAATCAAATGCAAAAGTTTTCCAGTGATACCCACAATGCGTGATACCGTAGTTGCATGTATCATTAGTGGAAGCATGATGTAGGCCCCATCTAGCAAGGCAAATGAGAATAAAGCCTCTCTACACATGTCGTTCCTCTCAAGGGGGTGAAGCCCATTCAAAACCAGTCGTCCGTGCAGGGCGCTGACATTTTGAATATTGCACGGAATTATTATTAGTTTGGGTGCTGTTACACACATAATGTCCTTGATACAAACAATCCGCAAAATATCAGTTGTTTTGATGTGGGGGTGCTATTGGGTGGTTTAAATTTGTCCTACCCAGGGCCACACAACGACTGAAGTGACACGTCATCGTGTTGATTTAAATACACCGCCTCAATGAAATACCTCTTTCACCTAAGCGCGCATTGCATTAAAAGAAAAAAGTATCTAGCACAATGGATGCCCTGCAGTGGTGCACTATTATTCAACCTGGCCACCTCTAACACATAATTAATTTGAATCCCCTAGCGCGATTCTTGTATATGCCAACGGTGCACCCACAGTATGTGGAAGAAGCGGAGGCAGCCATTGCTTTCTAAATTGTTGGTACTCTATGTTTTCTTTGTGGTCGGCAAACATGCGAGACGATGAATTTCTACAGATCCGTAACGTTTGCCTCCTCTATCTATAGTAGACCCTCTTTGGTTGCCCTCTCCTTAGGCTTTACAGTTATCGAGTATTTAGGGAGCACTCAGGTAAATAATCGTCAAACATATGTTAAAAAGATGCTTTCCTTGTAGTACAGCTTTTAAGGTCTATATATGATAAGCATTGGTGCACTTTGTGGTAATAGCATGAAACATTTCTACAGATGTAGTGAAGTATTTGCAACAATTTTAAGATATGGTACATATTGTACCTCCTTCAATATGGCCGACAGAGGTCAACGAACTGTTACACCATTTTCACTCACTTTTTACAAGAATTCTGTGTTTAACTACATTATTTCGATCGTTTATCAAGAAAGGGCTTTAATTTACATTAATGAGTATTTTATGAACACTTCAAGGTTACAGCATTGAGAAAATGGCATAAGTCCATAAATAATTCAAGAATGGCAGCCAAAATGGCTGCCAAAATTACAATTTTTTCAATTGCATTCAAATCAGCAATCAAAGAAACCCATAATTTGTTAATGATGTGACATAAATCGTGAAACCTCTTGTTACTTTAAGTGTTATTTACAGAGAGAGAGCACAGAATGAGATAGAGGGAGAGAGAGAGGGGAAAAGAGATGAGATGGGAAGAAGAGAAATTGATGGCAGTGTGCAAAAAACCTATTTTGTTGCCTGACATTAGTCCCCCCACAGGTCGCAGCATCAGCATAGAAGACCAAAGCAAGGCAATATCATCATTATAGTCTAGATCGTTTATATTTAGCCTGGTAATCAATCTTGATTTGCGAGTGTTTGTGATAATTCCAGATTCATTTCCAGATGCCTTCCCCAGAAAGTAGTCCACTAAGGATGATGAAAATGATCCAAAAACACATGTAGAACTCCGTTGTTTGTATCGATATGAATTGGAAAATGTTTATACATCAACTATAACTACTTGAACCTGCTTAGAGTTGTAAACCGCACTGCATAGAGCATTGACCATATTTCCCTCTGTAAATGCCATAATGATCAACAATGCGAACAAAACAGACCTATGCTGGATGGAAGGCCTTATTCAAGTGAACAAAGGTGACATCAAGGGAGTTTAGTTACTTTAAAACCTTTCATGATTCTCCGCACATGTGGATGTGCTGGTGCGTGCATCTGCGGTCTATCCGAACACCTGCCCTGGTTTGTAAACCGTGGCATGAAAACGAGATCGGATTCCCCGATTAGTTTGTCATAGAATATTACCATTCGTGATCCATTGGTGTGGAGTCTTTAATGTCAAGAATCATCCCATACATTTCACCCATGCCAAGAAGTATATCTGTATATTACAATTAAATTCTAGATCTAGCGTAAACTATTACTCACTGAAAGTCTTTTACTAACATGGCTAAATGATTTATGGGTTTGGGTAGATTAATGATCCCAACACCTCTTAACAATCAAAAACTGAATGGAAGATGCACATGATTTGCCAAGAAGACACATGCCAGCCATGGCGATGCCGTTGTCAGGTCCAAGAGGATTCAGCTGAAAGTATTTGCAGGTTATTCTTAACCAATGTCATATATCTGAAAAGCGCTGTCTAGACTAATGGACCTGGGATTTGAAGGCCACCATGATAGCACCGTTGTGTCTCATGGCTTTTCTTCCCGGTTTCACCAATGTACAATTTGTCGCATGATCATCGAGGAATCGAGTATATGGTCTTTATTTGCACTATTGTCGATTATAGTCAGGGCCTTAGCCGGGTGGGGGTGGGGGTGGGGGTGCGATGTCCCACCCAAATCGCCAAAATCCAAAAAGGTCCACAAAAAATATGTGTGCTGAGCCGAAGCGAGCTAGGAAAAATCTGGGTTTTGGGGCTTTGTTTGGTCAAAAAGTGCAATATTTGGGCAAAAAGTCCACCTTTGTCAAATTTCCCCCCCTCTAATTTGTAACGGGCCCACATTTTGGAAAAAAGTCCACTTTTGGAAAAATTCGCACACCCCAGAAAAAAATCCTGGCTACGGTCCTGGTATAAGTGGGCCAAAATCCACAACCTCCGTTTCTGCGAGGGACGGAATTTGACTGTTCTTTTGTTTTATCTATTTCCCTACTTGACCTAGGCATAATAATCCTGAATTGAATAGTACTTGTATACTTAATATGAAAAAAAACTCAAGTGGGCAAGTGGTCAAGTATGTTGCTATGGAAAATGACAAAAATGGTTTCCAAACTTCGACCACTTGTTTCATTATTGGCAAAATTAAGGGGGCTTGATGCCATTATCAGTATATATGTTGAGTAAGATCTCTTACCTGTAAAAAGTGGAGAGAAATATTTGATAAAAATATTCTGATAACTTGAAATACGTCAAAAGCGATTAGATTGCAAGTGCGACGGACGGATGCGACAGACGGAACAATTTTTTCATGCGTTGTGCCCTGAATTCTGATGTTTTAATCCATCAATAGTTTTTTTAACAAGTTGATTATGCATATAAAGAATAATTAAAATCACATATACATAGGCTAATACGATTTTATCTTAATGTTTTTAAACGTCCGTTTTTTGGCACTATTTTTGCAATAACGGACGTGCGACGGGCGGATTTTTTTTTCAAAATTTTATATGTTGGCACATTTATATTTTTCCATCATAAATCACCTTTTAACTACATCATTTATAATAAATAACATATAAAAAGGGGGGGTCCGGCAAAAATTTTGAGCGTTTTTGACACTTTGATCTTGAAAACCGTCCGTCGCAATTTTTCCGTCCATCGCAAAAATGACACCATGTTATAGTACCTCTGTATATAAGGTAATTTTCCAATTTTTGATGGAAGGATTTACATCACACTTAAAACTGATAGTTTTTAGTAAATAAAATGTAATGTGATAACATACTTTTTGAAAAATAATTGATTCTTCCGAAAACCGACGGACGGAATTGACACGCTGCTTTTTGAAGTTTTTTCTTAATTAGAAACACTTTAAAATTTTTTTAAAAGTTTATGATTAACTAGTCCATGAATCACTAAAACATACAAAAGTAAAAATCCAATCCATCCTACTCATAAAATAATTGTAACCTATTTTATCATTTCCGTCCGTCCGCACCATAAACTCCCATTTTTGATCTTTTTTCTTTCCGCCATTTTGGAATATTTGAGAAGGAGAATTGGAAAAAAATGTTGAATTTATTTGCCTCCAAAGTGTATTTCTTTCTCTTGAACCTGATGGAATTTTATTCCTCTTAGCAAGTTTAAGTTTAAATAGGTACGACTTGGTTGACCGGTTTTTGTTTGCCCTAGAGTCTTGAAATACACATATATTCTTCTTCTGAAGAAAATCTGTGTATAGCCTCAGTTTACAGATATCGGTAGACACACTTGTTTTTCCATAGGAAAACAGCATATTACGGTAGGCAACGCACCCTCATTTTTGTGACCAGTTTTTGCCTAGCTTTTGCCTAAACCTCTATTATGACGATGTTTGGAAGCTATCCTAAAAGAATTTTGCGATGTAGCAAATGACAAAATCACCAGAACTGAAAATTATTTATCGTAGACAGGTCCATGCCCAACAACCTCTAAGCAGTGGTTTGTATTAAATAATTCATCTATTTGGTGTATATACAGCAAAACCGACATAGAAGCCCCTATATTAATGCATTAAGGCAACATGTGTATAGAATTCAAACGTTGGGAGTGTGACATTGGTGCTTCGTGAGGTAAAGCAATGGGGCAAACTTGAAAGGGTAATGGTCAGCTTTCAAATCTTGGTTGGACATGAGCTCTTCACATGCTCTATCCCCTGTGGTTCGACTGACTTGTCAGCTATTTGAAACCTGTGATGAATATACAATAAAGTCATCTAGTTGATCGCACGCATGTAGCATTGGCGGACACTGGGATGATGAAGCAAAATTTGAGGTATGGTCAGGTGGGTCTAATTGCTATAGTGGTGTCAAGTGTAAGGTCAGGCTTTCTCTGAATCCAAACATCAAGGAATTCGATCTGTCCTTTTCCGTTGGTACCTCTCACACGGTAAATGTCATGACATTCAATGCGAAGACTGTTAGGTAGTTTATGAAAGAGGTTTAATGGTCCCAATTATTTGTAAAATGGAAGGTGACGACGTCCACATGTGAGATGTCCTATCAATCAGTGTTGCGACTCCCTTGTAATACCAATGATCTCCTTCAAGGGGCTGCTGCGAATTAGGCATTCTATAGCGAAGAGCCACATCTCAAATTCTTGAGGGCAAAATATGAAGGTAGGCAAATCTCACCAGTCATGGTATCTGTTTTTTTCGGTTAGAGTTGAAGATTTATGTTAACTCTTTACTATGCTGAAGTCGTTGAGCCAATAGCCGAAAAAAATCGGACGCAGGGGGACCCTCACTGCTGTCCCTAGAACTTAGTAGCTTGGATTATTTAGAGTGCACAACCCTCCACATTCTTGACTATCTATAGTCTTGTCATTGTCGCCTAAAGAATCCAATGCTGCGTTTGAGTAATGGGTCAGATTGGGTTCATCAGTTGTAACTCGTACATCTCGTTTATCAGAAGATGCACCCTTGCTAAGAACACCTCAGCACTTCCTTTGTCCTGAGATAGAATCTGACTAGAAGTCTTCCCTTTTTGGCCCTTTAGAGCCCTTTGCAGATCAAACGAAATGTTAGACCGAGGTTCCTTATCGTTCTCAAAATAAGATATCACAGCATTTCAAAACTTCCCTTTATTTCGTTTTTGCCCAGATCTTCAGTCACGCGTCGACAGCAGCCACAGCTGATGTTTTGGCACTTTTTTCGAAGGAACAGATAAATCACGTCTGCGTTTCTGCACAGACATTTTGCTGTTAGAATAGATCTTCTCATAGGGAGGTCAAGTCCTAAGTGTACACATTGAAGGACCGATTCTTCTCAACAGTCTGTTTAACCTTGTTCCAATCTGCCGAGCCTTGGCTTTGTCATGACTTATTTGGCTGTGGCTGACCGAATACCTCGGAGCTGTAAATACTACAAAGCGAATCTGCCTTCACTTCACTGAGATTGTACCAGCCCCTGTGAAAACTAACCTACTCTGCTAAGTTGAGCTACTGTTGATGCTTTGAAAACTTAACCCTTATTATTGCCATTCACTAATTTCAGGTAAAGTATTTCCATCTAATCGAGATAATCTTGATGTGGTGGGTGAACACTTTTGACTCACAGTACCACCTAAACGTTGTTGTAACTAGGTATGGAAGTATACTTGTTCCAAAATCCTGAAGTCCTTTGAGCATTTGATATACCGATTTTTTGCTTATGTATAAGGAACTTATGAAAATTTACCCCCATGTTCAAAAAAAGTTTGTGACCTTTGTTGCCATGTTGAAAGGTACAATATTTACACTTACTGTATTTTATAGTGTCTCAACATAATTTTTCTATTGTCCACTACCTTGTTGAAGATTTATACAATACAAACCCGTATTATTATTGTAGTTTACTACATCGAGTAAGTGGTTTCATTTAGTTAAATGTATCCCTAAATAAATATTGACTTGGTTGACCCTTTGACCATCTACAACCTAATGCTATGCACTATATATGGCAAATGTCCTTTTTTTGTAATCTTGAAGTCACATGAGCATATTGAGACATTTTTGCTTAAATAGGACTTATTTGAAAATTTGACCCCCATGTTTCAGGGAAGAAATGCTTTGACCTTTGGCGGCCATATTGGAATAGGTACAATGTGTACCATATCCTTAAATGTTTTCCCTACCTTGTATAACAATGTGGAAGTTTTCATACTTGTACCACAAAGTGCACATTGTTGAGCTAACATCCTTTGCTATGGTTGTCCAGGTCTTGGCGCTACAGCGATCTGGAAATGTATGATAACCCTCCGTATGTTAAGCGATAGAAGTTTGATTAAATTCTGTTAAAGTTTTAGCTTGGATTTAAAAATGTCAGAGTGGTGGTGTTAGAAGTGTTGCCTTGAAGCACGAGCTTTTCATAAGCAAAGGCCAATTGATAAGTCTTCTCACCTACTCTCAAAAGCAAAGCACGACTTTTGGCGCGAAATGAAGCAACACAATCAGTCCTATTTTTTTTTTCAAACTAAATAATGAGCATTCTCTAAATGCTAGTGTTAGGTCCATATCAACACTTTATATTACTGTTCTTTGGTGGAAAACAACACGTAAGCATTTTAAAGTGGTCTTGAATATGTATTACAAATTTTCTAAACCTTAAAAAGTCGAATTCCCGACTTTTATTTGTACCCAAGGCATAAAAATTTAATTTTTTGACAATAACGCGTGGAACGTAAGCCTCTCACATGGTGGTCTTCCAATACAACAGTGCGAACAATAACTTTGAGACGAAAAATAGTGCCTGATTTGTGTTACATTTTCACAAGACAAATCGCTGATAGTGGCTTTTAAAAACCACAATCCCCCTTAATTACATCCTCAATGTCCAACAATCACATAAGCATGACAATATTCTGTGCATTACATTTGTTTACCCGAGTGACCTTGAACATTTTTAGCCTACTCTGTTAAAAGAAATTGTCCTAGATATAGACAACTATACCCTTTTTAATCCTTAGATTAATTAGAACCAGATGAACATGTCTATACACCGTTTAATCCCATATGAAATATTTACAAATTCCACCCCGTTAATATTTCCACCTTCAAATATCTCAAAATGCTCAAGGATGCAAAAGTTGCATCTAGACATAAGGCAAAAAAATAAATTGTTTGAATGTCCATAGATGCCTCTGACAAAATGGGTCGGTCGGGCGGATATTTCTTTTTTTATTTTAATTTTTAGCCATGTTTCGTAGTTGTAATATGATATTGCATCACATTCAAACTGATGTATAATAAATAAAACAACATAATTTCAATGTGCCATGCATTGACTTGTTTTAATGAATACAACATTTTTAACATGAATGACAATTAAAGCCTCACAAGGAAACCTGTTCATTGTTTACAATGCTGTGTGAGTGCGTACTTGCACGTCGCATCATCCCCCCCCCCCTTTGACGAGACCTGTACTCTTGAGAACTTGTCTACACAGCAATTATCCTTGAACAACACCTCCAAGTTTTTTATTTACGTTGTAAGACCCAATTCATTAACTATTATGGGTGTTACAATGTGTACTAGACTCAGCTCTCAGTCCCTATCATACTGATAGGCACTAAGTCGACTAAGATCACCCCCCGGCCATACCCATATCATGGGAAGTGACTTTGTCTTGGATAAGAAAATCAACCCACTCGGATGAAACGGAATCAAAATTCAAATACATCTAACGGCACAAAAATACCAGAGAAGCGCCGATAAGTTATCAAATTCCGCACCTTTGTGAAGCATGCAAATTCTCACCGGGCAGGGAAATGTCTCAAAGCCATTGCTCAAAACACATAATTATAGAGTTTGTAGCCACCATAAATAGCTAGAGAAACAACCCCATTGGTGCTGAACAGCAAGTTTTAAATTCAATTTTAAAAACAAAGGTGTAATCTTCTAGCTAGAATTTAGCAGTTCCTCACAAAATTATACAGTGTGCGGAACCTGCCGCCATTGTCTGTTCACAGACTGTATGTATAGTTTGGTTAAAATGAGTATAATATTTTGTGGTAGAAGAGTTTATGGAACAAATAACTTGGGAGAAGTTTGATGAGCTGAAAAAGCCTGAGTTAATGAAACTAGCCAAGCATTAAGACTTGAGGCAAGTCATCAAAAATATTTTTTTTTAAATTTGTCCAGGAAGATGTTTGGGATAGTTCAAATTTGGAAAAGATAGAAGAGGTTCTGGAACAGGGCGCATGTGATGCCGTCAAATTAAAAGAACTTGAAATACAAATGGCCATGGAAAAGGGAACATTGCAAATTGAATTGGAAAAAGAGAAGTTGCAGATGCAAATGCAAAAAGAAATGCAACAAAAAGAAATGGAAATTACATAATGAAATGAAACAGATTATAGAAGCTCAGTTAGAGTTAGAAAAATTGAAACAACAGGCTAGCTCATCAGATTCTTCCAAGCCCTCTGGTATTGATGCAGCGAAAAATATTCGCCTGGTTCCAAAATTTCAGGAACAAGAAGTAGACAAGTACTTCTTACACTTTGAGAAAATTGCCAATAGCTTGAAATGGTCCAAGGAATCTTGGACCTTGTTGCTACAGTCAGTGTTCATAGGTAAAGCCCGAGAAATATATTGGGCCATGTCAGAGACAGAATTAGTGATTATGACGAGGTTAAGCAGGCAGTGCTCAAAGCATATGAATTGGTGCCAGTCGCATATAGACAAAAATTCAGGACTTGTCAGAAAAGGATGACCAGACCCATGTTGAATTTGCCCATGTAAAGGAGCAAATGTTTGATCGCTGGCTTCTTTCGAAAGAAGTCGGGCAAAATTTTGGTCAACTTAGGGAGTTGATGTTAGTTGAAGAGTTCAAACAGTGTCTACATCCAGATATCAAAACACATCTGGAGGAGAACCAAATTGATAATAATAATAACCAGTTTTTATATAGCGATTAATCCCTGTAAACAGGCTCAAAGCGCGGTTGACAATTATTATTACGCCGCCTTTAAGAAATCGTCAAAATCATTTCGCTTCATTTAGGTGGCTGCTCAAAGACATACCTTACAAGCACACCAGCCTATCAGTAGTTAGATTGTAATATTCCCCATATCAGCTACCCAGATTTCGCATGGGTGGACGAGGCAATTGAGACTAAGTGTCTTGCCCAGGGACACAAACACGTTGACCATAGTGGGGCTCAAACTCACGATTGTCACGGTCTATTGATCACGAGTCCTGCACTTTTCCGCTAGAGCACACGCGCTCTGTCGATAGTGTGCGTGAAGCAGCCATAAAAGGCCGATGATTATGCTTTGACACATAAACTGAGTAATACTAGTAAACCTAGCCAAGAATATACTAGGTACAACAAGTTCAACAATAAGTCGGGTTCTAACAAAGCGTATCATGGTAGCACACAGGAGGGGAAAACCCAGTCAGTTTCCCATGATGGGACGGGACCCAAACACAGTTCACTAGTATGAATGGCCAAGCAGTCCTAAAAACGCGTAAGATTCTACGCGTAACCTTACACGTTTAAGATGCTACCTTACACGTCTTATAATATAGCGAGACACTTGAATTGGCGAATCATGTTATGATAAAGCTTGAAAAATCACATTCAGTCAATCATCTTACACGTAATGAATGCACGACCAATGAAATACAAGGTGATATTTCTTACACGTGACTTGTCTGTTAGTGATGGACGGTATACCAATTTGACCGCGGGATGTAGGACGAGCTCCTGATTAATTGGCAGACTTGGCCAGTGCATTGGCAATATTATTAATCTTAAAAAAAGATAAGCTAAAATATTATTTTTAACATGGTGAAAATTAATTAAAGGGATTAGCAGAGATTTGCTAATCTGAAACATCGAAAAAAATCCGTGAAATCCGTGTATTAAAGACAAGGCAGTACTTTTTATCTGATTCTGTAATTTCTATACGTGCGTATCAAAATTCCGACTTGAGATTGAAAAAGCCTTTCCCTGTGAATATCACAGATTTTCAGCGTGATATCGTGCACCATGATCAATGCAGTTTGACCTCTAACACATACATTATGGATCTTTGTATAATTCTGTACTGGTCTAAACCACAATCAGCTGTTTAGTGCAGATTTTGAGATGCCGTCGCTGTATGTATATTTGCGGGAGACTGTATGATAAATTCCCTTAAATACTTCATTTTTTGACTATTTGGTGGTTTGTTTCTACATTAAAAGCAGTTTTATGGAATTGTACACACTTGTCGCTGATTATTGTAAAACATGCACTCCATCCCCTTCCACATTTTTTTTTCGATTCTCTCGCATTATCGCTGCTAATCCCTTTAAGAAAAGGCCATCAAAATTTAGGATTGGAATTTATTCCGTTTTATTACAAATTACGAAAAAGCCATAGATTATGCATTTTCACCCTCATTTAAGGTGGTATTGTGTAATTTTTCAACCGCGGGCGAAGAATAACTTTTTAGCTTTTAGATTTTCTTTTCAAGAGTCATCTCGTTGCCCAATCGTGTTTCGATGGATGACGCGTAAGAAATAGCAGCCGCGAGGAATCTCTCGTATAGCGCAACACTAAAGACGTGTAAAACGAATTCTTACACGCGTAAGATACATGTTACTCGTGTAAGGTTACATTTACAACCTTACACGTTTTTTGAACCACTTGGCCATATGCTTACACGCATAAGATGCATCTTAGACGTGTAAGGTTGCATCTTAAACCTTTAAGGTTACACGTATGATCTTACACGTTTTTAGGACCACTAGCCACTTGCCATCACTGTAAAGGCCAGGACATACAAAGTCTAGGTGTTGTGAGCTACATGGCTATCCACCCAAAAAGGAGGGAGTCAAAAGTCAGTCAAACCCAATAGGTTGTGCAGTTACTTTGAGGTCAAAAGTTCATTCTTCTGTTCAAAAACAAGAAATTCCACAAAAGGGAATTGACACAGAAAAAGTAAGGGATGACTTTAAGCCTTTTGTTTTGGATTTGTGTCACTTTCAGGTGATAGTTTAGATCCAAAACCCATTAGAATCATGCGGGACACGTGCTGTGCACAGTCTATGATATTGGAAGATGGACTTCCATTTGATATTGAGAGTTCCACAAGAACTAGTGCATTGATCCAGGGGATAGGTATGGATTGTATTAGTGTCCCTCTTCATAAAATGAATTTGAAATCAGATTTGGTTTCTGGAACTGTCACAATTGGTGTTAGACAAGAACTCCCAGTAAAAGGGGTATCCATGTTGTTAGGGAATGGTTTGGCAGGGGGGAAAGTAGTCCCAGATCCCATAGTTTACCAGGTGCCCTGTACAGTGGATAAATTTGATGAGGAAATAGAGATTTTCCCAGCATGTGCAGTAACTAGGTCAATGACCAGAAAAGCCTCACAGGAAAACAGTGAGCAGGTGATGAGTCCAAATACTCATACATATAGGAAGAGCGTCGAGGATGACTTGGTCCCAAATTTAGAGGATACTTATCTCTCAAAATTGGAGGAATTTGAAGGTCATCTTCCCTCTTCAGGGGAGACTAAATTCTCTAGTAGTGAAAATCCAGCCCCTGAGCACAAAGTGACAAGCTGGTAAACAATGAAAATCCAGCCGCTGAGCAAAATAGAGTTAGGGACCGTAAAGGAGACCATTTAAGCCATGACAAGCTGGTAAATGAGCAACATAAAGACCAACCACTTAGAAAATTGGGTGAGAGGGCATTGACCCACCAGGAAGCAGAGCAAATTCCTGTATGTTTCTACAAGCAAAATGGTGTCCTCATGAGAAATGGCGGTCACCGGATGCACGTGTAGATGAAGAATGGAAGCTTGTGCATCAAATTGTAGTGCCAAAGGTATACCATAGGGAAGTGATAGGCATAACCCATGATAGTCCCATGGCAGAACACATAGGTGTGAGAAAAACACATGACAGAATTAGGAGTCATTATTTGGTGGCATACACTCAGAAACAGTGGCGTAACGGGCCTGCCCGCTCTGAGGGGGCAAATTTCCCAGTCTTGGGAAATTTTCCCTCTCAGGGGGGTCAAAAGGCCAATTTTTTCCCGGTCAGTGGGCTAAAAACGGCTGATTTAGCATGATTTTTGCCAATTTTTTCCCGGCCAAAGTCGTCAGGAGGGGCAACCTGCCCCCCCCCCCCTTGCCCCCCTTTTTTTAAGCCCCCCCCCCCGCCTGTTACGCCACTGCTCAGAAAAGATGTGTCTGAGTATTGTAAGACTTGCCACACATGTAAAATGGTGGGCAAGCCCAATCAGAAAATTCCTACTGCTCCTTTGCAACCTATACCAGCATTTCATGAGCCATTTAGTAGGGTCTTAAAGAGACACTGGCACATTTGAAAAATAGTGCGCCCTCAAGATTTTTCAATATCGATATTTTTGCATGGTTGTAAAGCTTTTATATACAAAAGCCCTCACCCGAAATGATTAAGACCAAATCATCTTCCTTATGGGTAAACAGAACGATTTTGTAATTTAACGTCGCCGGCGACGCTAAATTCAGCAGACGACGAAAATGGCGTTTAACACAAGAACACGCACGCCGTATGCATGTTTCCCACGCTATGCACACTGTTTGACCGGTCTATAACCTTGTGGTTTTAATATCAGTGAGTACGAGTCAAAATATTCATGTAATATACACATTTGTTGATTAAAGTTATGGAAAACTTAAAAGTTGGCCTACAAATTACCTGGATGTCTTTATCCTCATATCAATGTCCTTATCTGTTTTGGGGTATGTTATTTTTATGTGTAAAATATATCTCTGTTCTTCCAATGGCCTAGACTATCATTTGAGAGCAAATTGAAGAAATTTCATATTTTGTGAAAATGTGCCAGTGCCGCTTTAATAGATTGCGTAGGGCCACTTCCAAAGACCAAGTCAGGAAAATCAGTTTCCCTGAGGCTATACCCTTGAGAAATATTAGGGCACAGAATATAGTGAAAGCTCTAACCAAGTTTTTCACCCTAGTAGGCCTGTCAGTCTGATGAAGGATCAAATTTCATGTCAGGTTTATTCCAACAAGTGATGGACCAGTTGGGAATTTCCCAGTACAGTTCTTCAGCATACCACCCAGAATCCTATTGTTTGAATTTGAGAGGGATCTCCTGTTATTTGCTACCAGGGAGGCTGTACAAGAGTCATTAGTATTTAGTCCATTTGAGTTGGTGTTTGGTCACAAAATAAGGGACCATTGCAACTACTGAAAGAAAAGTGGTTGTGTGAAAATCCTGATGTGAATTTGCTAGACTACGTGTGTCAATTCAGACACAGGCTCCAAAGAGCCACATAAATTGCCAAACAAAATCTCAAACAGAGCCAGGCAAAAATGAAAACATGGTATGACAAAGGTGCCAGAAACAGAGTATTCAAACCAGGTGACAAAGTTTTGGCACTTTTTCCAATACAAGGACATCCTTTGCAAGCCAAGTATTCTGGACCATATGAGATTGAGAACAAAGTGGGAGACCTTGACTATGTGATCAAAACACCAGGGAGACGTAAAAGTCGACAATTATGTCTGTCACATTAATATGCTCAAAGAGTATAATGAAAGAGATGACCCTAGTTTCTAGGGCTAGTTTTGAGAGTGCTGATGACATCACAGAAACAGTAGTTAATCAAGACAGCGCTGTAAACAAAGAAAACGATTATGGTGTCAAGTTGCAAAATTCTGACATACTTGCCAATTTAGACAAGAAACTAGGTCATCTCCCAGAGAGTCAACAAGGTGAATTAAAAGGATTAATTCACAAGTGGGAAAACATATTTCCTGATGTACCCAGTGAGACACATGTCATAACTCATGACATTGATGTAGGCAACTCAGAGCCTATAAAGCAACATCCTTATAGGGTGAATTCAATCAAGTTGCAACATCAGAAGTGAGGTGAAATACATCGTCGGCTGAATGCAAGACCAACGTAAGTGGCATTTTTGTCGAAATTGAGTTTTTGCGAATTTTGAAAGAGGAGTTATTCGCGCATAAGTTCAGTATGTGTGAACGCTATGTAAGTGATTACAAAAGTTTAATTAGAAAAAGATAAAGATAATGTATGTGCAATTCGCTTTTTTCCGCTCAATGCAAGACCAACGTTAGTGGCCTTTACGGTTGGTCTTGCATTGAGCATTTTGCCCCTTTTCAGTGCAAGACCAACGTAAGTGGCACTTACGTTGGTCTTGCATTAAACGTTGTTGCCCCTTTTCAGTGCAAGACCAACGTAAGTGGCACTTACGTTGGTCTTGGATTAAACATTTTTTTTCAGTGCAAGACCAACGTAAGTGGCACTTACGTTGGTCTTGCACTAACTAGAAAATACTGATTTCACTTACGTTCTCTTCTTTTGTAAATAAATATTTAATTACGTTTGTCAAGTAGAAATTATTTCATTTATATCATACAAAAGTGAATTTTGTCATGCAAATGTAACATACTTAAAAGCATGTTGTAGGACAAGGGCAAATTAGGCCAATCACAGCAAAAGTTGAAGCAATTGATAAATTACCCACACCACAAAGCAAAAGAGATCTCATGAGATTCTTAAGTATGGTCGGGTATTACAGAAAATACTGTCCAAATTTCTCAGAAATTGCGTGTCCGCTGACCAAACTTCTGAAGAAAAATGCAAAATTTGTGTGTTCCGAGCAATGCCAAAAAGCATTTGAGAAATCAAGTCCATCTTGATGAATGCGCCAGTTTTGATTGCGCCAGACTTTCAGAAATAACTCAAGTTGACAGTTGATGCCAGTGATGTAGGCTGTGGTGGAGTTCTCATGCAAGCAGATGAAAATGATGTAGATCATCCTGTATGTTATTTTTCTAAGAAGTTTGACAAACATCAGAAAAACTACTCACCATTGAGAAAGAATGTCTTTCATTGCTATTTATCATTGCACATCATTTTGAAATGTACTTGAGTACAACAGTGCACCCAGTTCTAGTGTACACGGATCACAATCCGTTGAGTTTCATCCACAAGATGAAAAATAGAAATTAGAGACTTGTCAGGTGGAGTTTAACTCTACAAGAATACAATCTGGACATAAAGACATATCAAGAAAATGTCTTAGCAGATGCCTTGTCCAGAGCTGCCTACATTTGTTCAGAAATCTAATATTACAACTTGTAATATAGACTGAAGGTAGCAAAGCAAGAACATTATAAAAGTGTAAAAATTTGCACTGTGTAAACTGTATAAGTTAACCACAGAATGGTTAAGGGTATAAAGCCAGATTTTGGAAAATTTTCATTTCATTCAAATTTTCTTTTAAGTGGGAGGATGTTATATTAGCCTCAAATTTTGTGATTAAAATATTATTTTCTCAATTTTATTTGAGAAAAGATTTCTCACGGGAAAAGTACTTTGTTTCCTAGTGTTGTTTGTGCAAAATGCACCTGTTATTTACATCAAGCAAGAGATGAGTGGGATTCCCCGGAATGCTAAACTTAGAAACTTAGTCAACTTGTTTATGCTTTGAGATCAAAACAGATTGCAAAATAGGTAATTCCCCATGAAGTTATTTATATAAAATGGTGCAATGCAGATGATGTCATTTATGTGAATCTGATTTGACAGTACAAGGTTATGTTTATGCATGACGATGCTGTAATGATTATTATTATTAGGATAGGGGAATCTAGCTTTGAGTAGTTATATACTTGTCACTGGAAGGACTCGGGGCCAGCAGTTGTAACCAGGAGCTATACAGTATAGTTATAGCTAGTTTTAATCTATATTAATGGTAGATTTGAGCTTTACATAGTGCCAGGATTTATAACATTTTATGTAAGGCCACCGGAGCTTGAAAGCTGAACTGTCTGCTGTCGTCTTTAAAGTCAAAGGAGCTTTCCAGTTTGTGGTCCTAAATGAGGACATTGGCGGCAGACTGATGGTGGTAGAATACCTGGATTGTATTGCAGAATATTAGTGTCGTCGAGGGAAAACCCCGTCGTTTGAACTGCTGGACAAAATTACCTTCAAGACTCAGAAGATTCCTATGGATATTGTTACCCTTGGAATATTATTGCATGCTGTCATTTTTGAGTCTTCGTTGTGAGGACATATCATCGTTGAACTGCAACGCTTCTGTTAACTTGGAATATTTGTGGACTCTAATAAGTATCATCTTAATCCTAAAATAGCCTGGCTTTTTGGACCCATCTCACCCCCCCCCAGTATCTTGGAAACGGATTGATGAACTATCATATGTGTGATACCAATGGATAGCTATGACCCTCCCAAGTCCATTGATACCAAAAGAGTACAAACATACCTTGTATTAGTCCCTCAGCTGACATCGATTTAATCACCTGTCTGGTTGCAAAATTCTGACATGGTCTATCTTACTCAGACTTTTTTTTAGAATTCGAAAATCCATTTCTTACTCGCCAACTCGCTGGACATGGGGGTGAAAAATGCACTTTTTTACCAAAAATGTAAATTTTTACATGAAAATCATCAAAATTTGTATTTTAAGCATAACATTGGTATTGGATAAGCTATTGGAGTATTTTTGGTGTCTGATGAAAGGTAATTAAATATTGATGATGATCAAAGTATAATTAAATACACATGAATCACAAAATAAGGTATAAGAAATGGCTAAAGTTGGTGAAAAAATCCTATTTTTTATCATTTTTATGGATTTTTCATTTTTCAAATCTCGTGGAATTGACATTATAGATGGAAACTTAAATTTACATAGTTATTGTAAGAAGATATATTCTTTTCAATATAAAAAGCCCTTTTTTCAATGGAAAAAGTGAAAAATAAGGTGGAAATGCACTTTTTTACCAAAAACCTTAATTTGTACACAAAAATTCTCGAAATGTGTAATTTGGCCATAGAAGACACATTTGACAAGCCATTGATGTATTTTTGGTGTCAAATGAAAGGTAATTAATTATTTATGATGCACTGTGCACTGTAATTGAGTGCACATGCATCACAAATATAGATACAAAGGGCTAAATTTGGTGAAAAAATCCTGTTTTTTATCAATTTTTTAGATTTTTTGTTTTTCAAATGTCATGGAATTGCTGTTATTGATTCAAACCTAAATTTGAGTCGTTATTGTAAGAAGAAATATTTTTCTGAATATAAAAAGATCTTTGCTCAATGGAAGAAAGTGAAATTTAAGGTGGAAATGCATTTTTTACCAAAAAACGGTTTTTTTTAAACAAGTAATCTCAAAATGTTTATTTTGCCCGTAAAATATACATTTAACAAGCCACTGGTGTATTTTTGGTGTCAAATGAAAGGTTAATATTATTGATGATGTTCAACCTCTAATTGAGTGCACATGCATCGCAATTTCAGAGACTAAATTGGGTGAATTTTTTAAAAATAATTTTTATGGATATTTCTTTTTCAAATGTGGTGGAATTGATGTTATTGTCAACAGAAACATTAAAGTTTGCATAGTTATTGTAAGAAGAAATATTATGATAAATAAAAAAAGCCCTTTTTTCAATGGAAAGGTGAAATTTAAGTTGGAAATGCATTTTATACCAAAAACCTTTATTTTTACACAAAAGCCTCAAAATGTGTATTTTGCCCATATTCGAGAGGCCATTGATATGTTTTGGTGATAAAATAGTTAATTATTGATGATAGTTAATTATTGATGATAATCAAACTGTAGGGTTCACGTGAATCAAAAATTAGGTGAAAAACTGGCTAAATTTGGTGCAAAACCACATTTCTATCATTTGTATGGCTATTTCGTCGTGGAATTAATATTATTGATGGAAGCCTAAATAGTTATGATGGATGATCAAAGGGTATAAATCTCGGTAAGAAGGCTTAATTTTGGAGAAATCCTATTTTAAAATGTTATACTTGTTTTTTGAATGTAGGGATTAATATTATTGATGAAAGGTAATTTGTCGTTTATTAAATGAATTACTGGTAGTACACGTGAAAAAGACATTTGGTGTGAAATTAATGCATAGGGGAAGTTAAATGGAATATCCCAAATACGAATGAGTTTTGGACATTAGTTTATCTAAGCTGTGATCATCATAGTAAAATATGAAATAGTTTTCCTTTAATAATTTTGTAAACAAATATATAGTATACTTCATCTTCTGCTCAAAATACCATTATTATTTGTATGGATCAAATACAGTCACATCGCTAGATCATCTTCTTTTTATCCAAACACAGTAGTTCTCAAAAATGCTCTAAAGCCAGAGACGATTAGTACAACGACTGGCTGCTTCATTGAATTCGGCAAAGTCCTTGTCTGTGCATGCGTTACTCGAACAGTGGGCATACCAATTAAGAGCTACCAAGAAATGCTCTATTTTCTGTAGTGGTGTTCCACAACCACAAACAGTATCCTGATCTGCTTCCAGGTAGCCCCATTCCGATTCTGGTTCTCAAACTGTTGAGACATCGCCATTCAGCCCATGAAGAGTCTGCTCCATGTGGAAGATGCTCACCGGGTTCCCTAACAATATATGTTACTTCTTAATGCGGATCTTATAAGAAGAGTCCAAGGTAACTCCTAGGTAGACAGGGTTATCGCATAGCTCCAGGGATGTGGCAGACCAGGTTACCTTAAGCTGATGTTTGGCTTTACGGTGGCGTAGATGGAAAGCACACATATAGCTAGATAGTGATGGGTTAATGAGTTAGAGATCTGCTACATCCTGGTGACTCTGGTTATGGTCTCATCTGATTAAGCATACACCTAGCTCAGAAAGGTTTAGTTTGGACATTTTAATGATGTGGAAAAGAACTGAAAATCTCACAGAAAGAGAAAATTAAAATCAAGATGTTTTAATATAGAAAATAGTTCATTCTCTGTGTATTTTCCTTGATGTATAATTGTGAGGAGTCAAGAGGAGTTAAGTCTCCTCACTCTTATTTCTGAAAGCAGTAGTGAATATTGTCATTAAAATTTAAAGTTTCACTTTATTCAGATGACGGCAGCAATGGCAATTCCTGTATCTCCACGGAAGCCAATAGCAAACGAAGAGACCGAAGGATTTGACAATCAAAAGGGGGACCAAGTCCAGAAAATATAACCCAATGCTGTTGTGTGGCATAGAAATCATAATTAGAGAATGCCGTTTGTAAAAGAATGTCTACTAATTACCATTATGGCATTGGGCATCATTCATCTTGTTATAAGAACTTCTCTGCTTTCCCTAAATCAAAGTTACCTCAAGAACTGAAGCTATTCGCTGAAAAGACACTCAGATCTACTGCAGAAAGATATTGGCAACCTGAACTTTCATCGGCAGGTTTATCTCCCCAAACGTGTATTTTCCGTAGTACAAAATACTCTGTCAAAACTAGACATGAGAAACCTCAACCATGTGTGACAAAGATAGCTAAAAAGGCATTCAAATATGCTCTTTCAGAGGATCTAGTCATATTTCCAAAAGCTTCATCATATAGACATTATTGCAGATAGTCAAAAATGAGATGGAATTCATAACCTTATGCAAGGAAGTCTTGTCAATGTAAAGATTAGGCAGGCATTCTAAATCTTGCTGGATGTCTGTTTTGATCACAGTTGTATATAGTTGAAGGGTATATGGGGTATGGCGAGCTTAACGAGTCAATGTTAGGCAACAATGGAGGAGATTGAAGGTATGTCACCATATATTTGAGCCCATGTTTTGTGTTTCTGCCAGGCGATGACCTGCACTGCCTTAAGAGGCCTCGTATAGGTGTCGTAAAGGCTATCTTGATGCCTCTTTTCTTTCCACGTAAGTTCTGAAAGAAGGCAAGTTTTGTAGACTTGGAGATCCCAGATTGTCAGATGTGGTAGAGCTTACTACGGGCATTTCATGCTTGCGCTAAGGAAGTCCTATCCGCAACACACAATTCAAGATATTTCAAATTGCCATTCTCCCTGAGCTCCGTATAGATCTTTGAAAATAGGGAGCTGGGGATTGCTTGATCATCATTGACAGTCATATACTCAATCTTAGCATTGAGAAAAAAAAACAAACCCTGGCAGAAGCAACTTCCAGCAAAGAAGCAAGTCTTGAGCACATTGTAAGTGGTCCGCAGTGACCGCAAAATTATCTGCAGAGTCATGGTCTGTGAGATGCATTCCTATTTAACGCTCCGACTTTCTTGCTTTGATATCATCTTTGATTGATTTTTCAGCTGTCTTTGTCACACAAAGTTGAAGTTTGTCATGCCTATACGGAGTTTCATTTCTTTCACTGAAAACGCAAGTTTGGGGAATAAACCTTCAGATTAAGTCCAATGTCTTTCTGCAATATATCTTATTGTAGGCTTTCCAGCAGTTGGTTTCAACCCTTTCAATATTCGCTACTGCTGAAATATCGGAAATATATATGCGAGTGAGGGTACTTGGCTCAAATGTACTCCCTTTGACTCCTCACAATTATTGCGCGTTCATTCAGGGGCGGTGCCAGGGGGTGGCAAGGGGGAGGCTGCCCCGAGAGTTTCAAAATTCAGGAAAACGGGTAAGCAATAAACTGCATATAAACTAGGTGTTTTTACCTATATATCGTGTAATGTTTTGCTCGCCTATGATTTTACACTGGCGCCGCCCCTGCGTTCATGTACAGTTTGAGCAACATCAATAACACATTAATTCAGGTTTTTCGGTACAGCTCAACTTCCGGTTCTCAGATTTAGAAAATGCTGGGTAAACTACTTTCATTGCAATAAACAAGTTTGTAAAATAAAATTCAGTGGTCAATACATGCGCTCTATGCATATCTCTTCTGAAGTTGAATATATTTACCACTTCACTGTGGCATTTATATAGTTTTAAATTTACCTCGCTGATTTTCGAAGTATTCACCCATACCAGTTGATGGTACTTTGTACTCTGCAATATGACTAGGGCTAAAGGGGGAATGAAAACTTTTCAAAGATGAGAACCTAAAAATACGATAGGATTACAATCAACGTGTTAATGTGCTAGCTGGAAATGGTCTTGTACCGACATTCATTCCCTCCATGCAATGGCGATGGAAACTATTAATTTCGTTTTAATTTCCTTTCATTTGACACCAAAATAATATTATATTAATGGATTGTAAAATACTTCTTAAATGAACAAAATACACATTTTGAGGATTAGTGTGTAGAAATAAGGGTTTTTAGGAAAAAATGCATTTCTACCTTGAATTTCACTTCTTTTACAATGAAAGAGTTTATTTAGAAGAATATTGCTTCTTACAATCTTTCAATCTATAAATTCCCATCAATAACATAAATTCCAAGACATTTGAAAAATGAAAAATCTATAAAAAAAATGATTAAGAAAAATAAATTTTCACCAAATTTGGCCTTTGTTACCTATGCATGTGCACTCAATTAGAGGTTGATCATCACCGATAATAACAGTCTTTCGTTTGACACCAAAAATACATCAATGGCTTGTTGAATGCATCTTCTACGGATAAAATAAACGTTTTGAGACTTCTTGTATAAAAATAACGGTTTTGGTAAAAATGCATTTCCAACTGAAATTTCACTTTTTTCCATTGGAAAAAGGTCTTTTTATATTCAGAAGAGTTTTTCTACAATAACTACTAAAATTTAGGTTTCAATCAATAACAGCAATCCCATGACATTTGAAAAACGAAAATTCTATAAAAATTATAAAAACATGATTTTTTTCACCAAATTTAGCCCTTTTTACCTATATTCGTGATGCATGTGCACTCAATTACAGTTTGATCATCATAAATAATTAATTACCTTTCATTTGACACCAAAAATACATCAATGGCTTGTCAAATGTGTCTTCTATGGCCAAATTGCACATTTCGAGAATTATTTTGTAAAAATTAAGGTTTTTGGTAAAAAAGTGCATTTCCACCTTATTTTTCACTTTTCCATTTAAAAAAGGGCTTTTTATATTGAAAAGAATATATCTTCTTACAATAACTATGTAAATTTAAGTTTCCATCAATAATGTCAATTCCACGACATTTGAAAAATGAAAAATCCATAAAAATGATAAAAATGGGATTTTTTCACCAAATTTAGCCATTTCTTACATTATTTTGTGATTCATGTGTATTTAATTATACTTTGATCATCATCAATATTTAATTACCTTTCATCTGACACCAAAAATACTCCAATAGCTTATCCAATACCAATTTTATGCATAAAATACAAAATTTGATGATTTTCGTGTAAAAATGGACATTTCTGGTAAAAAAGTGCATTTTCACCCCCATGTCCAGCGAGTTGGCGAGTAAGAAATGGATTTTCGAATTCTACAGAAAATTCTGAGTAAGATAGACCATGTCAGAATTTTGCAACCAGACAGGTGATTAAATCGATGTCAGCTGAGGGACTATATGACGTCACAGTGGCGTCAAACATGACGTCATGCAAAAATGCGAAAAATCTAAAAAAATCGCAAACTTCATGGTTTTTCGCCATTTTTTCAAGCAAAAGTTGGATTTTTCGCCATGATGTGTGTCAAAGTATGCGCACACATGCTCTTACTACAAATAAATCATTATTGTGTGTAATTTTATTATGGACAAACCAAATTCTTGAACCAATCTGATTCAAATCATTAAATCTGCTTTATTATATAAAATTTAGATCACTTGTGCACAAGGCTCATTTATTTGTGTTTGAAAGGTATTTCTGACATTTGACGTCCACGAGACGTCCTAACACCCCATAGAGAATATGTGTAAATGAAACTTAATCTAAAATATCTCCGAAAAACTAAGGGGTTCTTTGAATTTTGTTTTCTTACGAGAACATCCCTCAATGGTCTTAACCCATGGAAATCATTGAGAAAATTGAATATTTCTATCGGTAGTTTCTTATACACAATTTCTCTGGGCACCAAGCACCAAACATTTTCCCCTGATGCCAGGGCTATATAGCTGGCTATTACGTCATCAGCATTTATACTTTCCACACCGCCGTAGTGCAAAATGGGACCGATAAAGTGATCTACATATTCAATGTCTGTACAGCTATGTACCACTGTTATGTTAAAACAGAACATACATTGAGTAATAACACCAGTCAAGGCAATTTTTGTGCACACTAACTTGCCCATTCAACAGTGTTATTTCAAAAGAGTACGTACGCGTGTTGTACGGCTATAACCACCAACACATTTTAATTACTGGGCGTGGACTTGCTCGTTTATCCACCCAATCACTCCTCGTCTCTGTGTGCCGATTATGCCGATTGCCAATTGCTGCCATATGGCTTAGTACAAAACAACCCGTAAAACAACCCTGAATTATAGTGATATTACAATGAGAAGGGAGAAAATGATAATGGATTTAAAGCGCATCCAGTTACCTTCGAATAGTGATGTAAGTATGCTATATTGAGTGTAATCATTTTTCATCAGAAGATTTCGGAGACAGGAATGTTAAAATGACTTCAAAATAGCCGCTACATGAATTGTACTTGTAAGTTAGGGACTGCTTTAAATGTTTACGGGATGAAAAATGGGATTGGTTGTATGGACCAGAAAATAAATAACGTCAATGGAAGATGGGAGCAGGTCCGTCAATGTTGGACTCAAGGAATCGAATGGCAAGAAAGACGCCACGTCATAACATAAAACAAACTTTGAACCACACCGTTGACATCATGCTGTTTGCCCATGATAAATTGTGTTAATGAGTATCTTGACATTTGCGCAGATCATGTGATTTATTGTAGGGTTATAAATGAGAATCCTGTTCTCGATGTTTGGGGAAGAAGGTTTGAAGACGTTTTTCTATAGATTGAAGGGTGCTGAAACAGATTGGGGGGGGGGTCCAACCTCTGGGAAATGTGGGGAACTTTGTAAAATAAGGGGTAAAATTAGTACAGGGGTAAATTTGAAATCAATCAAAATGTGTTTAAATGTACGCCAATGATTTTGTCTCGTTATAAGGTTTAAAAAACCTATAGTTTGTCTAGGTTCGGACCTTTAGTTACACGGCTACAGACCTGATAATATATTAATAGGCTATGGGGCATGTCCTTCTATGCTGATGTTTTGTGGTCCCCATCGAGGGGTAGGGGGAAACCAAGTGTAAATTTATAATAAATAATTAAAATCATATAACCGTCTGTTGCAGCAAATAAAACTGGCACATTTTCTTGGAAATAAGTTTAATTTATTTTCCCCAATATCAGTGACCAATAGATACACTAGTCTTCAGCAAACAATGGAGCTAAAGATATTCAATTACCGGCTCGGTATGCGGTGTAGAAAAACACTTCAGATCCCTTTTTATCTGGGAGTGCAGGGCCATTGTTATATTGTCTCGCGGTTGAAAAGACTAAGATGTTACCACCTCTCCTATTTTAGACGAAGTCTTTTTTTAATGACGTAAACGCAAAATAGTTATCCTCATTCGCAAATAAATAAATCTTGAGCTTCTATAGTGTGTGTTCAATTAACTTTGTCCATGTTTTTCATCATTTATTCGAAAAGGAAAGACGACAACAAACATCATGCCAGAATGTTGCTGGGCAAGCTTTGACCTAACAACTTTGTGCAGAATTAAAATCCGTAACTTATTGCTTAACTTCATTTGTATTCAATTTACCGCGCTTTCAGAAGAAAACTTAGGGTCAACGACCTATATCATAATGTAAACTGGTTAGTTATTGTGAAAAAGGACGGGTATTTTGTTACTCAACCCGAATCGTGGAGGTGATAACACCTAGCTATAACAATGGCTCCGCCATACCGGGCCCCTTGTAATATCTTTAGGTTAATGGTTTGCTGAAAGTCTATACATATCCATGGTCATGATGTTATGAAAGAGAAATTGATGTGACAGTTTTATTCATTTTAAGAAAATGCTGCAGTTTATTTGGAGCAACAGAAGGTTATGTCATGTAATTAATTTATCATACCTTACGCCGGGTTTTGTCTTATCCTTTGAAGGGACTACGGAATTTGTTATGGCAGCTTGGTTATTTGTCTACGCCCCACAGTCCAATGTCAATGTTATCGTGATCAATGTCTGATTATTCATTACACTGGCCAGGGAATTATTTTGGCATTAGGGTTTGCAATTCCTAATCTGCAAAAAAAAAAAAAAAACTCTGTCACTACGCTTTCTTCTAATTGTAAAGATGTTAAAGACGAATAAAATGAGCATCGTTTGTACATATTCTGCTTTACTTCAGACGCTTTTATGATGGTGCTGTTTGGTTTTGATCTCAACCGTTTGTCGGTTACTACTATGGTATTACCTAATAGGTGAGTGTAATATATCTGGAAACTTTGAAAAGAGAAAACCAATGTTTTTGAACATAAATAATCAAGGAACCCGATTTAAACAGAGCAAATTAAAGGCATACAAATATTTGTATTTTTAATATATGTGTTGACATCATACAGTATCGTAACCGAGGTGGACGTGGCGCACCATTGCCCCCCCCCCCCACACACACACACAACACCAACGGTTCTGCCAAAAATCCGCCAAAGCGACCGCAAACTAAAAACGGGAAGATTTCAAAGGCAAGGCAGAAGAACCGGGATGGTTAGGGAAGAAAGGAGGAAAGAAAAGTGTATTTAGAATTGTAAATCCTTGCAGAATGACTGAGACAAAACAAGCGATTAGTAAAAAACAACTATCAAATAGTTGATAGTATATAAACCGATAGTAATTAAACTAAAAAGAAATATTATTTTAATTGACCGTATAAAAGTTAAAATTATTCCTAATGAGATTCTGACAATGACAAGGTCGTATGCGATATCTTTATTCTTTTATCGAATGGCATCACAAAGCTATAAACAAAAGATATCCTTGACCCGAATAATGACTAGTTATCAAGATTCTACCAGAGGCACGTAAATTTCTATATGATTTTATATCGTAGAACTTTTAGGTATAATTTTTTAGAGAATTAAAGATATCGTAGGGATACCGGCTTCGGGGGCCCGGGAACCACTACTCAAAATATGGAGCTCATCCAAATGACACGATATTAGATAGGCCAAAACAACAAATTCCTTCTTTTATTCTCATTCTTATGTAGTTTGGTTGTTTTAATCACCGAAAATATTGATTTCAATAATATTTAGTAAAAGGGAAAAAAATATTCTCCCCGCTTGTCAAAAAATGAACCAAACCGTACTAGCTGCGTGCAATGCGTAATCTTATACACACGCGCGTAAAACTTGCGCGACGGCCGCCCACTATCTAATCATCGTCTCATAGAAGATAGGCAACAACCAATGATATGCGTGTTTGGACTGTTTGCTTACTAAGCCCAACCCCACGATAAAAAATATGCATGAAATTAGGGACACTCTTCATAAGTACCAAATACGACTTTATGTTTTACCCAATTAAAACAGTGAAAGTACAAATAATTGCCAATTATAATAATATAATTACCCATACCGTAAGCAAACAGATACTATACACCCGGGAGCTAAGCACAATTGTAACACATCTCAAGCTACAAAAGGTTTGAGTGATTAAAATAGGTGACAGTATCTGACAGGGACCCCTGAAACGTGATTCTAAGTGCCGCAAATGGTTCATAAGAGAGGGGGCAAAACACAGTTTGTACAGGGGTCAAATTTTTACATCGCATCCAATATGTTGAAAAGCGCACCATGTTATGTGTCTAACCATAAGGATTCAAAAGGTAGAATAATATGACAGCGTAAAGTTCAGATTTATAGGCTAAACAACAGCAAAAATCAATAATAGGGTTCATTTTCAGTGTTACAGGGGTCAAATTTTAAAGTTGCTCGGATTTGGATAAAAAAATGGTTGCAATGCCAAAATTATTCATAGGGTTACAATAAGGAATGTCAGTAAACTGTCTTAAATGCTTGTTTTCGGATGTAGGGGGCACAGAAGGTCAAACAATCCATGCATTCAAGGGGGATTGATTGTTCCCCCCCCCCCCACCCACTTCCTTCCAGCAAGCATTTGAGACACTAAAATATTCCTAATTTTAATTTTTCCTATGAGCTCCACCAATTAATTTGCACCATTTTTTATCCAAATCGAGCAGCAATTTTAAAAATTGACCCTGTACACTGAAATTGACCATGTTATTGATTTTTGCTGGTTTTTAGCCTCATAACTCCGAACTTTAGGCTGTAACATATACAAACTATACATTCTGAATCCTTATGGTTTGACACATAATATGGTATATGTGCAGCATGATTGGATCAATTTAAAAAAAATTAACCCCGTACAATCTTTGTCTTGGCCCCCATTTAAGGCAACACTTGCCGCACTTAAAAGAATCGCGTGTTCAGGGTCATGTTAGGCTGTCTACATATTTATCACTCAAACCTTTTGTACTTGAGAGTGTTACAAATGTTGGGCTTAGCTCCAGGGCTAATAGGTTTCGTCATATTTGTTCAATCGGTTATGTATAGGCCGAGCTACAAAGTCTTTGAATCAAGTAGTCAGCCTTTCCCCTATCACGGATTCCCATTTGAATGTAACGGCGGCTAACTAGCAAAAATGACTCCCCAAAAGTTGATAATGATGTCTATATTTATGTTCCAATAAAAGTGGTATCTTAAAGGGTTTGTAAAAAGCCGTGTATGATAAGTTTTATTGAAATACACTTTAGTTTTAAAAATGTGACATGTATTTTGGTTACAAAATAGACAATCTTTAGACTCAAAAGGGTTGTCACCGATATCGTTTGTAGCGGGCGGTATAGGCTTTGGGTTGCTTACTCTAGGCAGCGAGGGGTTTGTTTTGTTGCTTTTGCGCGAGATCGTAGGTTGCGCACCCCAAGCTGTATGGATCGTTAGTATAGCGCAGGTTAGTTTGCACGGGACAGAAAAAGTACGCTTGGCTAGAAAGAAAAGCTACACTTGCCATGTTGATTGGTTTCTTCAAACTAAAATTTATTATAATACTCCCAACATTCACGGTGATATACAGCATCAGTACAAACTTGGCCGTTTTGCAGCAATTATCACGGTACTTGTAGCTGGGTTTTCGAAGCAACGTACCCTGCCATGAATCACGAAGAATCTGATCATGGGCCAGGAATCGCGCTAAACCTCATGCGGTGGGCGAACGCGGTGCTTGGCGGAATCGATCCAACATGACCATGACCTCGATTTGAATCTAATATGCATAAGGGAGGTCTGGAAACTACTGGCCTGTCAATTTGATCGCATTCAATGTCCGGGCTCCAACTAAGAGAAACCTATAATATACTCTAGTACATAACATTAGCACCGTCAGGCATGACGCAATTTCCACCCGCTACTGTTATTTCATTAATGTAGGAGCTAGGACCCAGTTCAAACAATCAATCGTTTAACCCCTCCCGACAGAAAAGGTTTGACCCTTTGGTAGTTAGTATGGTCCCTCTATATCAACGCTAGGTAGGTCGTACTCTCAAATTGTGGTGTCACTTTTTCAATATTAATTTAAGTTTGTACAGGGGTCAAACTTTTAAAATGCACCAATCATGATGAAATGTATGCCATATTGTCCGTCTAGTCATAAGGATTCCAAAAATGTATAGTTTGTACCACCTATGACCAATGGTTTTGGAGTTATAAGGTAAAAATGGCTAAAAATAACAGGATCAATGCACAAGATCTATTAATTCTAAGCATGCCACAGCCTCTTCAAATGCGCACTGTGTTAATCAGAAACTGCTACGTGATATCGCAGCGAAAGAAATTCAAAACTTTTTGCCGGATTAGCACCGTTTACACGGTTGGACAATTTTTCTGTGAACCTTCTTTCTGATGACACTGATAAATTCAGCAGTCTTTACGGAATAATGTGCAGCATCACTTTGCTTAGTTGGCCGCCGCGCCGTGCATTCAAATGGGAATGCGTGGATAGGAGAAAGCTGACTACTTGATTAAAAAGACTGTAAGACTGTAGCTCGGCCTATACTTAACCGATTGGAATTATCTCTGCAGTAAAATAAAGATAATGAAACGGTCTTTCTGATGATATGACATGTTATTTAACATTCAAAATGGCAGACACAATCAGAGTTAATTTTTGTACTCACCCTGTATTTTCGACTAGTCACAACTCTACCAATAATTTTGAGCTCTATATTGAGCAAAAAAGGTTAGAACGCTACCAATAATTTTAAGCTCTATATTAAGCAGAAAGATTACTATGCATGGTACTATTCGAAAAATACTGTTTATACAATGTTACAAATTACCTTGAGAAAACGGGTATTATTGTCTTAGCTTAATATTTGAGATCATTTTGTTTTTCCAGGGTACTTCTGTGTTACCGTTTGCAGTCACATGTGCATATTAAGACGAAATAATGATTCCTCCACGGACAATGTTCTAAGATGGTCCCTTCCCCAAGAAGAAATTTGCTTTTGTCAAAAAGTGAGAGCTGTTATGAGCAACAAATATCTATCCTGCGTAGAGCAAAAGAGGTCATTGAAGTCAAAGATGATAGTTATAACTGATTCTGACGTAATAAAACTACATGGGAATTCGTGTACAGATGTTTTGGATAAGCTTTTGAACCGTTCCATCCATTGTAGTAAGTTTGAAATCACGTATTGTGTCATTATTACTGTCCATTCAATTAGCTTAGACCCTCGGTTTTTAATTAATATTAGAGAAGGTATTGGTGTCGGGAAAAATTGTGAAAGAAAAGTTGGTATTCATCTAATTACCGTACAAGATTTTGAAGGTGCATGCTGAAAAGTATTTCTTCACACCCAATTCTATTCAATTTCTGCGATTATTGGCCATCAATCGGCAATAAATCGGAAAAGGCCGAATATTCGTAATGAGCATAAACGTTTTCAGGAAAATTCCATTTATAAGATAGGTGTGTAAAACGTTGGTGTATCCTTGGTGTAATTAAGCCCGTACGGAATAAAGCCCAAAACACCATTCACCCCTATACATGTCTATATTGATTATTTCGTGGAATAACCAAAGAGTTGCATCGCTCTCTGACAGTAGAAGACATTGATCGATATCATGAACAATACTTGTAATGTATAAATAGCGTCTATTTTATTCCCGGGATTTTATTCCCGGGCAAAAATATGTCGCTTCAAACTTTCAAAGAAATACAAATACAATACATTCTTTTTAGTATGTCCTTTTAAGAGAAGATAGCACAATAGTCGTGTCCACACGTGTAGTTATTAAAAAACATCCACTAATTCCCCTTCACGCCTATATGTTACCCCTATTGTCACTCTGTCTCCCACATGCGGTCGGACATAAGTCACTTAATACCGGACCTAAATTGATCGGTTTTAGTGTTGGATATAAATTTGCCGTGTAAACGCACATCGGGTTTAACTCTATCGGACCTAACTAGGCTTAAGTCCGACGATTTAATGCCGAAGAAGAGCAGGGTTAAGTCCGGTCGTAACTTTGTGACCGGTATTAGTAAAGTACGTGTGGACGCGTTCTATCGGAACTAACGGTGGCATTTTCGTCTTTTCTGAAGTAAAGCACGGAAAGCAGTGGCGTTAGTCGTGGTGGGCGAAGTGAGCGACTCAGGCACCCTTGGAAAAGAATGGGGAGAAATTTTGGCAAGGGAGAAAAAAAGGGAAAAAAGAAAAAGGAGGAAAGAGTAAAGAGAAGAGGAGAGCCAGGGAGAAGCCGGTGTTTTGATGTTATGATTTACAGCATGCAGAGGCTGACACCGTCTCATTTTGCGACCCTAAAGAAATAAGATCAGCCGCAAGCGAAGCGAGTACATTAAACGTTTCCAATCTTACATTAAATTGTTTTCGAAATCCTGGCTATGTCACTGATTCGGGGAAAATTAATCTTTGCCCGTCAACTGCAGGGAGAAATCTACAGGTCCTTGCATACACTTGACTAGAGTCTAGTTACGCGTTACGCCCTGATGGAAAGCCAGCTTCGCATTCTGCATGTTTCGAATGTACAGCCAAAACAGGCTTCTTCTCACCTCGTCCTCTTCGAGCAAGTTTAACCCTGATCGGTTAAAGGGTTTAGCATAGAGTTGAAGATTTAATTTTCAGATTTTTTGTGTTGAAATCACCTTTAAGGATTCCCTAATTATCTCAAGGTTCTTTTGGACCATGGTTTAAAAAATTCCAAGGGGTGGAGCCTTTGGATCAGGCCCATTTTGTAAACGGAGGTGTAAAAAACAACATCACAAGCGGACTTTTTTTCACTATAATTAATTTGGTCTAGTTTTTTTTCTTTCAAATTTTCTAAAGTTTTGTTTAATCTTATGCTTGAACATCTTCAAGGAAACCCAAAACTATTAGAAATATTTTACAGAATAGCCTTCTGTCACACGTTGTTTACATGTTTGATGCCAAATTGTCCATACGTGATGACAAAAGAATGTACAAAGTAGTTTTATTCCTTCCTTAGCAGTTCAGAAATTAGAAAAACACGCTGACACGTTGGCCTGCACTACTTGTGAATAAAAGTTTCAATAAATTAAATGATCTTCACCACAATTGAAATTGAAAATTCATGACATTACGGACCACTTTTTCCTAACGGACGGACATTACTTTGTATTGGTTGTCAGAGAAAGTATCATTTCACATTTCATCACCCATTTTCACCAAAAATGAACTTGATTTTGCCATTAAGTACCATTTAAATTGGTCCATTGTGAGAGTTTTTTCAACGGTGCTTAAGGATTCCCCTGTGCATGAATAAAAAAATTTCGATATACGATGTTTTCCACATGTTTGTTTTTATATTTTAATCATTAATCCTAACCTTTCTTGTGTGAAAGTTTATAATTCCGAATGCAAGTTCCCATGGACCACTTACGGTCACGATGAACAATCTCAGACGCTGTACTAATTTACCTTCGGACTTAAAGTTTTGTCGGATCTAAGCGCTATTACCGTTAGATGCGCGTCCACAAGACGACCAAATTTAAAAGTCCGATAGTTACCGACCGGATTTAGATCCGATCAGTCGCGTCCACACGGCAACTTTAAGTCCAACGTTAATACCGACCAAGTTAATACCGGTGACAACGACTAAATTTGTAAAGTCCAACTTTCCAACCAAGGTCTTCTGGTCCGCCGAAATTGATCGCAGTGGGTATCGCTTCATCGATAGTCGCTTCCTACATCGTATGCATAATACCAAAGACAACCTCACAACGTCATCTGTTTAATGGGTACCAGACGTGGACAATCATTGCACTGTATGAGGGGGAAGGGTCCAAAATTTACACAATAGAATTTTTGAGGTAAAATTCGCATGCATATGTTTTGAATTTAAAAATCCTGTTGGGTAATTTTGGATCAAACTTTCTTTCAACGATTTTTCCCTACACCTCTACCTTCTCTAATATTAATTAAAAACCGAGGGTCTAAGCTAATTGAATGGACCGTAAACTTCTTTCTTTTCAACTGCAAACAATACTTAAGGGGCGAGTCTGTTGAATATAATATTATATTATGTCTTCATAAATGGGATTTATCAATATTAAATTTTGCATATATTAGGCTTTAATTTACTTTTTGTTTGGTTACAATGCGACCTTCGGTTCAGATTTTACAGCTGATGAAAGTGAAATAGACATTGCGAAAATGCGTTAATTCTTATGTTTTTTATTGTTTTTCAAAGGGCATTATTTATAATGTATTTCATTATTTTTCAAGGGGCGATATTTAGCACATTTAAAAAATAATTTCAGAGCAATTACTGAAATTTCTAGGACACAATCATTTTTTTAATTGATGATAAATGCTTCTCAAATAAGAAATTACTAACATTTGGATAAAATAGGCTAAAATAGTTAACATATTCAATCATTTTAGATATTTTACTAAAAATGGCCATTTTCTAAAAAACTACAATTTGGGGACAAAAAATGCAAAAACTTAAAAAGTAATCCTCAGAATTGCTTCAAAATTTCACAAAATATTTGTATGAATGTGCCAAATAATCCTATGATTATATCCTATGGCTTTTTTTCCAATACATGACCCATAAGTAAAGTTATTTAAAGGTCCCAGGAAATGAGATGATAAACCTACTACAAATCTTTGTGGGACATTCCATTCCAATAAACAGGGCCAGAAAAAAGAATACACTACCAGTGACATCATTAGTGAAACTATTGATTTTCAGTCAGTGTCATGAATAGATTCACACCAGTCACCTGGAATTTTCTATTACTCTCTGAAAAATCAATAGTTTCACTAATGATGTCATCACCAACCCAAATATTGAATGCTTTCTAGTCCCCCCATAGCAAAATATAGACAGCTATCGGAATAGTATCCGATATACTACCGGAACAGTATCGGGATAGTTTTCACATGCAAATTGTTTGTCCATATATGGTCATGGTTCTGGGATAGTATCGGAACAGTATCTGCTATTCTACGGGTAGCTAGTATCGGATACTATCCCGCTAATAGTATCGGATACTATTCCGCTACTAGTATCGGATACTATCCCGATAGCACCTTGTTCCAGTGGTCTTTGTCTCTCAGTTTCCCGCCAAAACGACCCCAGAAGGGCGGCCATTGTTGTTCTTGTAGTTGAAATTTCGTTACGTAGGAGCACCTCTAAAGAGGATATAGTAGTTGCAGTTTAATACATTTAAGTTCCCCGCCAAAACGACCCCAAAGGGCGGCCATTGTTGTTCTTATAGTTGAAATTTCCTTCTGTTACGTAGGAGCACCTCTAAAGGATATAGTAGTTGCGTTATTACATTTAAGTTCATCACTTCACAATGACACTACAATCCATGGAAATACCTGCAGTAGTAGTGCATGTACTTTCAAAACACACACTGTCGCCAAACTATTCAAACACAGTAAGGTAGGGCAATCATAGCCTTGCTCCAAAAAATATAGCCAACTGCAAGATTACATTAATCTCCAAATGCTTGATCAATTTGATCACCAATGGTAAGTAACCTTTATCCCATAAGCCACATAGTATATTCACCTGGCCTGTGTTTGGGCCATGAGGAAGCTGGTAGCTATCAAATTTTATGGGTTGCTTTGGGGTTGAACACTAACCTGTCGAGATGATAAAGCGCCATTCAGAGATTAACATCACAGCGCCGGCATAGATATAACAGCTAGCATGTCCCTTCAAGCACTACAGAATCCATGTAGAAGATAACATCCATGGATGAGAAGATACACATTGGGCCGGTCACTACAATGTCATGAATGTGTATTCACACTGAACTGCAAATGGTCAGCACTTGTACTAGCGCGGAATTGGTTGCAATTTGACTTGGTGTATCCAAGTTCACAGGAAGTAAGAGATGACCCTCTATTCCGTGTTCAATGCCTCTTCTTGATCCCTTCAGATACCTAGTATCCGATAGTATCCCACTGGTGATCATGTTATATGCTAGCAATTGAAGTTGTGTTACTCTTGCAGATGTAGTATCTGAGAGAGTCCCCCACTAGCGTATACCTTTCAGATACTAGTATCTTAAAAGTATCCGCTAGTGGGTACCTTTCAGTACTAGCGGATACCACATGAAACATGTCATACCTAGCGTTTGCTTGTGGCTACCACTCTGGATACCCCTAGTTCTGAATAGTTATCCACTATAGGTCCATAAGCAGTTCTGTTTCGTGCGCGCCTTAAAATTCGAGTTGTTAAACACCACCTGGTGTTAATTTTCATATATATCACCTTGAAGGGTGGTCCCCCCTGACTAGGATTAGGTGTGTTTCCGCCCCCGAAAAGTTTGCACATTAGCGCGTGCACTGCCTAATTCCACATGGCCAATTGTTTGATGAAAAACTGCTATTGTTATTTTCATTAATAGATAAAATTTTATCCAGGACTAAGGAAATAGTTCTACCTTCCTTAAAGAGTGGGCTTAATATTTAAGTATCCACGTGGCCGCCGGTATGAGGCTGTTTTGTTAAGTAACGAAATTGCCAATAGATGGGTAAGAATCCAGAGTACTATTTTAGAGCACCAAAAAGATATTTAATAACATGGTGTATTGCGGATATGATCATAACTCATGATGGCGGAGGTTATACCCACTCCGGGGGACAAAAATCAAAAAAGCCAACCCCTGCCATCGTTCTCGACATATAAGAACCATAACGAAACTCTTGATAACTTTTCCCTGCCATAGTCCTCTCGTACTTCGGGATAATTGCAGACCACTAACACTATTTGACGCTGGAAGAAAGCTGATCTAGGCAGTAGATAGAGAAGGAGTCCGTGGTACAATCAGAAACAAGATAGCACTTGATGTTCTCGAAAAAAACTTAGGCCAACATATTTAGATTTTCCCCTCCTACTATAACATGTTTTCACATCTTCATAAGCAATTTTTTTATTTTTTACTGGGAAACAAACCCTGACGGCACTGAAGTATCCTTAAATCCAGACCAGACCCATTTATATGATTTTAAATTGAATCATTGATAGAGTTTGTGTGGTTTTCCTATGACTATTATAAGTTAGTTTAACTACGTGATTGGTCCAGTAGTTAACCAGCTATAGTTAAGAAACAAGTCATCCCACCTTTAATATTTTTTACTCTTGAAAATGATTTAGGGTCATATTTGAAAGTGTTTGTTTTTAACGCGTCCCGAAGTTGAGTAGGGCTGCTTTTCTCCTGATTTACGTACCCTAGAGTAGAATATATCCGCCATTTTTAAAAAACAAGCTTGTCGTAAAATCGAATGCCATAAATTCTCGTCGTTTGGAGCTTCCCAAAATATCACCAGGTTCTTATTTCACAATATGCCATTTTAAGTATCATATTAGCAAATATGACCTCCTTCCTTGCGGCTGCCATCTTTGACGCCTAGAATTTAAGCCCCCTTCAGGCTATTAAAACGGTGGTAATCTTGTAGTTCAGTGCCAACATTCTATCTGTAAGAAATTATAATGGCGTTTTACATAAAACAATTGCGGCCATTTTGAAATGGGCAGACACGCTACATGACTTTTCGGGGTGGAAACATACCTATTCCTGTCAGAGGGGGACATCCCTTTCAAGGTGTTAAATGGGAAAATTAATCACTATGGGGTGCAAAACGAACGGAAATCTGTGATTGGCAGCTTATGGACTATAGTGGGTAGCACCGTAAATATATCCCTATAAGTACCCGCTAGTGGATACAGCAAAATAAGTACCGGAAACTATCCCGTATAGTTCCTGGAACTGTGCCGATACTTTTTTCTTTGCTATTGGGCCCTTCCTTGTATACTTGACACGACCACATCAATTCATTGCATTTCCTGGGACCAACATGTTACTACGAGGAAGGAAGAAGCGCATCGCATGCTTAGAACATACAAAAATATCCACACAAGAATCCGAACGCATAGATATACCCTGAAAGAAAAGTCGAGCCATAAGCTAATTAAAGTCCATGGCCCGATCGGGGCTAATGGCCTCGTCCCCCAGAACCCAGATTTTACCGGAATGGTCCAACATTTGGTATCGTAAGAATCTACGATTTTTGTCTTTTACCCTGTGAAATCTTAGGGCCAAAGTTTTTGTTTTGGAAGTATGAACGAAAAGTCCCCCAATTTGGGGTCGACCAATATAATTTTACACAGTACTCTAATGGGGCTTACAACTTAATCACGATTTTCTGCTCATCCGCATGAAAACCATGAAATATCGGCGCGAAACTGTGGGCAGGTGGGGTGTTGGTTGAAGGTCATCTACAAAAACTCATATCCTTATATCGGCCATCCCCTTTAATATGTTTAGTCTTAGAGACAGACCTCCACCCTAATTAACATATAACGAATGAGTAATCCTGCAGTTTATTCTGTTAAGACGCCAGTCACCCAGATTATACAGTTGTGTATAACTGGTTATTTTGTGAGTATGTGTGTGTATGTGTGTTTTCTCATCGAAAAGCAGTAACCAATATTCGATACTTTTCTTTTTTAGATCCTGAAACCGTCGCCCTTTAGCAACAGTTTAACTCAGCTTCACAGCACTACAGTATGCCCGTAAACGGAATAACTAGTGTAGATACGGCTGTGTTGCATTAAAAAACTTACTCGGAAAATGTGACAATATGCCAGTCACTGACATTACGAACCGTTACCAAAAAATGAGTTACAACTCATTAACTGTGTTACCATAACAACTCAAAGAATTTGGCTTGCATTGGTGCTAATGTTTAAAGAATTACCAAATAAACTTTGGTAATCAATATCGTGTTTACCTGTGGTGGCTATGACTGGGGGGGGGGCGAGGGTGCTTCTCGATGGTCTATAACCCTTTGTATGCACCTCTAGAGATCACTGACCCTATATTGTCTGTGGTCAGTAAAAAAAGCCAATTCATTACTATCCCATTATCCTGAATGCATCGGAAAATAAGCATCAATTACGAAACACAGCGAAAGTAGACAAGCTAGCTTCAATTGGCAATTACATCTTAGTTTTGCAGCTCTTTCCTTCCTGCGAGGGGGGGGGGCCACTTGTAATATTCATCAAGGTGGATATCATTGCCAGATAGGACTCACAAAATGTACCCTAGCACGTACAAACCCTGTTGCCAGATATGTCTTTCTTCTGCATATGTATTTCATATCTGAAACACAAATTAGATTAATAATCAGAAAAAAAAATTTAACACTTCAGTGTAATAGTGGGGTGTCCACGTGGACCCAACATTTTGTCTTTGCGCGCCATGTGTTAACGCTAAATTATTTGGCCGGAAATTTTATGTAATTCTTAACTCTATTGGCGCATTGTTGGTGGAAAATATGCAAATCGCCATCAGGCGTTTTTATGCTAATTAGCAGCTTCCGGAATTCCGCTTCGATGCCGAACCCTAACCGAATTTTCCCTTTATCATTGCGCAATTATAATAATAATAATAATAATTAGGGGGGAACGGGTTGGCGTAGCCGTATCTTCTTCCCTCGCCTTTCCCTAATGAGGTCTCGGGTTCAATCCCCCACATGGCTCGGTTTCTCGTGGCTTTATGTGAATTTGGTATTCTCGATCATGACTCGTTTCCCGCAGGTTTTCTCCGGTCTCCGGTTTACTCCTGCTTCTAAAATCGAGCTTCTTCCCGCATAAATCTGTTTCTGGTATTTATTGTTCTCTGATTGTGCTGAGCGCCTTTCATGGCTGCCGCAATGCACAGCGCCTTGAGCACGTTTACGTGGATATGTCGCGCGTTAAAAATACACATTATTATTATTATTATTATTATAAATGAGCATTTTGGTAGCGCTATTCCAAACTTGTTTTGTCTCTTAAATCCTACTGGAGTAACTTTGTTCAATTTTTATATCAGCAATGTAAAGCCAAATTTTATGTGAAAAGTCCTTTGGGAAAATGGTTTTCAATTTTTTGGCGGAGAATTTTGTGCGAATCCCAAAAATCGGTTTTTGGACCGCCATTTTGAATTGGTACAACTGATTTTCATTTTTCCATATTTTGTGGGCGTGCTAATGTACCCTATCAATGGCTACAACTTTGATAAAAAAATCCAATGGCAAAATCTTATATACCTAAGTGTTAACCCTTTATGTGCTAAAAGAAGCAATTTCTCATCGACTGATTGTTGTAGGCTACAAACCTATGGAAAATACATGTCGTAGTTACTTCCTCCACAAAATACAAGAATGTACAAAATGGTAAAGTGCTAAATATATGTAAGTTGGAGCAGATATAAACATCAAAATGTTACAACGTGTATGCTGTGGAAGCAGGGTCGTGGAAACATTTTGTTACATTTTGAGCGATTTGACGCATTTTGAAAAAAATGATTTACCCCAAATTTCCAGACGATAAACCGGAACTCATTTATACTGAGCCTTTGGCCTTGTCTTATGACCCCTCAAAGGTGGTATGAGTTTCATTTGAAAATTCACCCGGGAAAGTGCCCCCCCCCCCCGCTTACCTTGTAATACCTTGCTATTACATTCAATGATCAGTTAAACAAATAGGTCTCGCTTGATCTTTACAGACATGTGTCACCAGGACTACCAGATAATCGGTGAATCCTGTTACAAGTTAAACAACACTTTGACATCCCAAGATAACGCCGCTGCGGCTTGTGCTGCAGATAATGCTCATCTGGCAGACATCACTTCCGCCGAGGAACAGGATCTGGTAGCTGCATTCCTGACGAAGAATAACGCTCTAGATATGTATATTGGGTTACGAAAACGAGAAGATAGAGAGTTTGGTTGGACAGATGGGTCGCCACTGGAATACGAAGGGTGGTATCCCTATGAAAGAAGCACTACTGGAAAAGATTGTGTATACATGAGGCGAACTTCTTCGTTTAAATGGGAAGAAGGAAAATGCAACAGAGGCTACCTGGGATACGTCTGTGAAGCGGAAAAGAGAGGTTAGTGATATGCTACTCACTCTTATAATAGACCAATGAACATTGATGTCTGCAAACTTCTTAGGGCCTGGTATCTCGAAACAAGTCGGCCTGACTTTCGCACATTAGAAAATTGTACCTGTAACGTTTGGTAGGAATGGATTCACATGTAGCTAAAGATCTAAAGAAGTGATGTAGGATGTGGACAGGTCTATTGAATAATACACTACCACTCATATATTCATTCATTCATTCATTCAATAACTGCTGTTTTATTCATACATCTGGATTGTTTTCTTTTTTTTTGTTTTTTTTTGTTTCAAGTAACATTTTTCAGATTAAGGTCTTCTCTAAAGCAAGGTGCAATAATAAAATATGGTATTTTTCAGATCCATGTCCAAACAACTACACAAGGCTCAATGGCTCCTGTTATGGGGTAGGAGTTGTTGAGACTTTGATCACAAGATCAATGGCAGCTTCAGTTTGTGCTTCAGATAACGCTACTCTTGCTGCCATTACAAATAGTGAGGAACAAGACGCACTCGTAGAACTACTGAATGGTTTAGAGTACCCAGATGGGATGTGGGTTGCGTTATGGATTGGATTAAAGGCTCAAGAACCTGGCGGAAATCTAACATGGGCAGATGGCTCCCCTTTGGAATATACGGCATGGACAAATGGACTTAATCAACATGCTGAGTGTGTCCGGATGGCCGCAAAGGTCTCTTTTAAATGGGACGACAATTGGTGTGATGAAAAGTACGGATATCTGTGCGAGTACGATATCTGATTGAAAAAAATATAATATTCCAATATCAAAGATTCGGATAAAATATTCGATAAAAAACTACAGCTTCTCTAAAAGTATGATGCAATCAAAAAAGGTTAAATTATGAAATTTCAAAGTAAGTCATTCTTACTTGATGTATCATTAAAGAACAAACATTAGGCTTTATAATAGGGTTAGTTTGGTCGTATTTGCTTATGTCAACTTAGAGATATAATCAATTTAGTGCCACTTTTATGCATGGACAGACATGTATAGAGTACTGTGTCATGCTGTTTTGAAGCTCACAGATATACACAAGCTTTGAATTTATTACAAATTTGGTATCTGTTAAAGTATTCCTGATGGAATATATTTGAAATCAAAATAAATACTCCAAATCCAAAGACGTGCTTTAAAATATAGCACTATCTTTGTGCATTAACTAATTATTGAGTTTGGAAGCCAAGTATCAAGGTCTTGGTAGGACTTTGCATTTCATGATTCTTCAAGACCATAACAACTCTCTATATTGAGGTTGCTGTACGATCATGATTCTCTTCTAACAAACAACAGTATGTCGAATGTTATACACTTTACTTAAAGTCAGAACTTACTGAATGTCATTTTCACCATTACGTAATTGTTTTCGCATCTTTAAAGTTTCTTTATGAAATTAATCCCTCCTTTAAATTTCAAATGTGAATTCTTTTACCGTTCTCACTCGACGCAGAAAGTGGCATTTTTCTCATTTTTGTGTTTCCGCAGTTATTTCTCGATTGAAGAACAAATGAGATGAAAAGCCTGGTCCTTTTTTCTTTAATGGGATGCTCAAAACGACTACTATGTTGATATTTAATATTAAAAGATGTTTTTTATATTGTACCATTTTTTGAGACAGTCTGGTTAACTATTGAATCTTCCAAAGACTTTTGTGTTCAAATAAATAAAATTAAGGAACGTTGCCCAAGTATGAAACATTTTGAAATGTAGATTCCCAGGTGAACTGAAAGAATACGCTATTTTGATGTGAAGTCTGATAATGATCTACATCATATTACGGCGGTCCGGTAAGTATTATATCCTGTTTCTAAAATTGAAAAAAAAGAGTTGGCGTAAATGAAACCAGCGTTTGAAAATTCTAAAGACTGGAATAATACCAAAAGGCATTAAATTGTGGGGAAAAGGGATGCGGCCCGGTAGCGATTGCGCTAGTTCACTGTTGTTCCGGTTTTGCGAGCACCGAAGTACCCGACAAAACACGGTTCATTTTCTCGCTAGGTTCTATAGGTTCAGACCGAGATATAGAAAAGGAGATCCCGGGCTGGCCGCCATTGTTTGTCCGGCATGGTCGCGCTATTGGGGGTATTTCGTAAATGTTCGCAAATACATTTTACGCGTCTCGGAACTTCGTTAGCGTATGCGTTGGCCGCGTCTCAGCGTTCACTTGCAAACTCGTGTCTGTGGTACGCACCCGTATATCATTCGTTACATTTGTTCTCTGTTTCATGTTGCTGGCGCCTTTGTATTTTGCATGTCGACAAAAAACATCGATTGTTTATTTTTATGATAATTATCAAGGAATATAGAGTTCACACTGTAGAGAACTGTGATTGTGCAGGGCCCGACCCGGCTTCAGTCTGGGTCGTCGACATGCTTTTTACATAATCAGCGGTCTTGTCTTGGCTAGAGTCGGGCCCGATTAATTTTTACGTTTGGATAGGCAAGTGATATGAATAAAAAAAAGTACAAAACGAAGTTATGTTCATCATCCTCTTATAAATTTTGTAAAGCACCAAAACACTCGTAAGTTAGTCCTCAGGTATATAAAAAGGGACCAATTATTCGAACTCACTTGTTGACAAAAATGGTAACTGAATTTTACAGCCTAGTGCCTATTAACGGACGTCCATGTCCTGCCAACAAATCGTACGCGTCATTAGCCTATATTGTAAAAAATAATTAACTCATAAAACACTAAAAGTATTCGTTAAGTTATTACAGAGTTTTGATACATTATAGAATTAAAAACAAAACACTGACACACACTAATGTAAAAGAACTTTTTTTACATTGTGTACCCGTAAAATTTACAGTTTGTTGTACAAAATCTAAGCAATCAAAACCTGGTAAAATTTGAATGAACTCAGTATTTTGGTTGACAGAGGATGTACTCTATAATAGCCGTGAAATTTACATTTTTTACTGCCTCTGTGTTAGCAATTCACAATAGTATATTTGATATTGACATATTAAAATGCATATTTTTTTTTTTTTTTTTTTTTTTTTTTTTTTTTAAAATTTTAACAATAAAAATACACTTTGCTGTATTTTCAAATACCCGCAAAATACGGTATGCTATAGCCTTTTTACTACGATGTGACATCAATCATTGTAATTTACACTGTAGGTCTACCGGTTAACCCAAAAAAATGGAGATATTGGGACAATCTAGGCCCAATATATACTCAATATCGGACCAGTATTGGCTACAGTATCGGTCCAAATTATTGCTCATCGCCCCAAAATTGGACCAATTATAGCACGGGCAATGTTGGCACAGCATTGGGCCAATTCTTGGTAATAGATATTGAAACAATATTGGGAATATATCAATATTTTTAGTGGCAGAATAAATATATTTTTCAACCTGCTATATTTAAATAACTTAGTTAAAATAATTTGAGCTAGTCAAATAGTTTATTTTTTTATGAAATTGGTATTATATAGTATAATATTTTGAATATTGTGTTCTGATCAAAACAATCGTCTTGAGAGAGTTTAGCGTATTTCTGATGTTTTATTGTTTTCTCACCTGCCAGTTGTAGGCAAACCATTAGCCTTAAGCCAATATTGGGCCAACGTTATCCCAATTATTGGCTCTATATTGGCTGTTGGCGCTTGCCCATCTGATGCGCCCATATTAGACCATTAAAGGATGCCGATAGAAGCCGCTATAACATGGCTAATGGAAAAACCAATAGTGGCCAAATCCCGTTAGCCACGTGATGCCGATGCCAAGATACGATGGGGACCCATTGTTGGGCCAATATCTGCGTGCTATCTGGGAAGGAATTGAGTTTCTTTTCAAATAATAGGCCCTCACGATCAAACAATTTATTGAAAAGTTTGGGAACTTTGCGGCGTAACTAATATATTTCAAATCAATAAAGCTTTTAACAGCCCTTGACACTTCCCCAAATCAAGACCAAAAGATTTTGTCAACAGCCGTTTTAAATGTATAAAAAAATGGCTGGATTACGGAAATACCCGTAAATTTCCCGTTTTACGGAGAAGTAGAAAATGGTTTATATAGTCAGCCATTTATTTCAATTTATATGTCCGATTGTTGCTTTTAACTGGGATAGTGCATAGCATCCGTAATCTATTGATGTTCTACGGTGAAAACAGACATTGCATTTTCCAAAAATAAACACACGACGGGTCGGCTCAGCTCCGTAAATATAAATACAATGTTACCTAAATTTTAAGGCTTGTATACACCATTTTTTTAATTATCAAATGCGGTACGTCCTTCATAGTGTTGCTCTACTGGGGGCGATTGTTAATGGGCATATTCTGTTTTAGATATTATTTTGGAAAAAAATCCTCCAAAAGCTCTGTGGCAAAGTGAGGCTATAATATATACAATATTAAGCTTTTAGTAATTATCAGGTTTCATTTATTAAAGGGGTGACCCGATAGACAACATCCCCCCCCCCACACACACACACACTCTTACTCTATCAAAATTGAGATTTTGTTACAGAAGAAATTTAAAAAATTTCTATTGTGATCACCAATGAATTAAGGCTTGGAAAGTTTCCTTTGGCACGTGGAAACAAAAAACGTCGCAACTGTGTCGACCACATTAAAAACACACACTGGCCCATTTAATTCACATTTTTGCTACCTATATTCAAACCAAAAATCGGATGATTTTAGCCCCCAATATTTTATTGCTCGTTTTGAGTTTTACATATTGGGCCCGATACGTTCACCAAATATTTTGCAACTCAGTTACACAAGCCAATCTGTTTTTTGGTGAATGTGAGGGAGAAAACATTTTTTCATCATAATGTTTTTTTTAATGATTCCCATCATAACACACAAGAATAAAAGATTTACCAATTACAAGGGGTAAATTGTTTATGGCCCCACAACCACGCCCATTATAACATTACCAATGCTGATCGGATAGGCGGAAATTTTAACACCGAGCACCGTTCGATATTGTGGCCATGCAAAATATTTACGCAACCACGGCGGTTGCGTTAGGGGACGCACCAGTAGAATCCCGGGGGGGGTTAGGAATTTTTGAAAAAAAATTCACCCCTAGAGTGTGAAAAAACATCACCCTTTAGAGTGTGTTGAAAGAAAAAAAAAATTCACCTTAGACTGTGTGAAAGAAAAACAAAAATTCACTCAGAGAGGAGACAAGAAAACAAAAAAATTCACCATTTATCATTGTTAAAAAAAAAAAAAAAAATCACCCGGATCCAGGACACAGAGGGTAAAAAAAAAATCACCCTTTATCATTGGTATTTCGGTATATGCCTAAGTTATCCGTAGGCATC
>JAMKCH010001158.1:0-59397 GCA_023653785.1 Ophioderma brevispina
GTATAGTGGAGATTGGACTGCCCATCCATATGACATGATATTAGATAGCTCAAAACAACAAATCCTAATCTTTATTCTCTAATTAACTTCTGCTTCCAAATCTTGATTAAAAGCACTTTTGTCATTTGAAGCATTTTGAGATAGGGAATTAGGTAATTTAATGGGGTAAAATTTGTAAAAATGATCATACTGGTTAAAGTGTGACATTTTCCTATTGGGCCTAAGGATCGTGTAGTTTACTCTAGTTACTCTATCTACAACCTTTTCGTATTTGCACGACAGGCCAAAAAACTGGTTTCAAGGTCATAATGGGCTAAATATTTCTAATGAGTAATGATCCGATTTGTTTCAAATTGTTTGTATGGAATGTTACAACAGTAGCTGCAAAATAGGACTTTCTCTCAAAGCCTAGGCATTTTACAAGGCTATAATTCTGATTCGCCATAGACCCCGTATATGCCCAGTATCTCCCCTTAATTTACTCCAAAGTAACAAATACCAAACAGTATTTGACAACTATACTATTTAACAGCTTGAAGAATTTGAGCCCAGTTTGAAGAAGATATTTGCAATTTAAAAAAATTAACCCCAGGAATACCTTGAACCATTTTAATCCCACTTGTGTTAAAAGTAATATCGCATACCCATTTCCATATCTCAATGCTCACGGATGAACAAAGTTGCAACCATCAGTCAATATGCCAAGAACCAAAACATTTTATGCAGATTCTTTTGCAAGGGCAAATGCCAAGTCCTATGGCATGGTTTACCACTGACTAGATTCGTACCGCGAAAACTTCAACACATGGGTTTGCTGCGGACTTGATGTCGTCTTGCAATAGCGCATATACAAAGACTAGCATATTATCACGAAGTGGCGACTCGTAATTTATGTGTTGCCTTGAGACACGTTTAAGAAGGTTTTTGTGATCGGTAGTCGGTTCGCAGTTGAAGGATAAAAATATAAACACAACAGATAAAGGGTTTGTGGCACTTTTAAGGTCCAATGTAATCCATTGTATTTTTGAACAGTAATGGGCGCACGGGACTATGCATGTATAGAGCCAGTACTGAGAAAATATAAAGAATTTTGTATTAGAGCGCCACCGGGGTTCCTCCGCATATTCCGAAGGGGGCATTATTCCGAATGGTCCATTATTCCGAAATTTACATCAAGGGTCATAATTTCCGAAGGGTCCGTATTCCGAAATAAACTAAGGGTCATTACTCCGAAAATAACACAAGGGTCGTTTTTTCCGAAGGAGTCCATTATTCCGAAAATATTATGACGGTCCTTATTCCGAGGGTCATTCTCCGATATACAAAGGGTCATTACTTTCGAAATCCCTAAGGGTCATTACTCCGAAAATACATAAGGGTCATTACTCCGGAAAAATAACATAAGGGTCATTACTCCGAAAATACCATAAGGGGTAATACTCCGAATACAACATAAGGGTCAATTACTTACGTACTCCAAATTAACTAAAGTGTCTTAACTCCAAAATAACATAAGGGTCCATTACTCCTAATATAGCATAAGGGTCATTACTCCGAAAAAAACATAAGGGTCCTTACTCCGAAAGTAGAGAACCCGCCTTGTGGTTTTCCCCTGTTAGTAACTGTTAGCCAGCGAACTAATCTCTACAAAACTCCACCCTGTTTTCCCTTACAAATCATTTCTTAGTATACCCCATAATCATGGCTAGACGCTCGCGCAGGCCTTTTTGTCTGCCTTGACTATATCGTCATTGACTGTGGAGGGTTTTTTCCAATGCAAAAGTAACATCATTGCTGATTTTGTCCGATGTCTGCGGGAAACCCACAGAGGAATCAATAACCACCACCACCGCAACATACCATGAATGGTCCTTGCCACCGAGAGCCCTCATCCGACATACGGAAGTGCTATATTTTGTGAGAACAGGCACCGACGTAGAAGCAACCCGCAATGTCTGATTATAACAAACATCGAGGTTTCCGGCCATGCAAATCACCAACAAGCCAAGTACTCAACCTAACTCAACACATTGAAGGGTATGGTTTCAGAAGGGTATTGTAACCGTAGCTATGTCGTTCGACCTATCAGCAGGCGTGCTACACTGTTAATCACCGATGCTACTCCATAAGATCCTGGAAATTACCAAGGACATCCCTTGACTGAGCTTATCCGAGGATTGCTTGCAAAGCAGATGTTCTTTGTTTCCGCTAGGATCGATAAGAAGCCGATGGCGTAGGCTCAAGAAATGTCTACCAAAGGGCGTGTGGCTTGCACCAACCTCCCCATGTTTCAACATCTATACCAACGACCAACCTAGAGTAGAGGAACTGTCGTTTTATTATCAACGGTCTTTGGAATTAGCGCACAAGATGACCGACTTCACAGTTTTGTTGAAGAGAGACTCCCAAAGCTTTGGATGACTCACTCCTTATTATGAGGAAAACCACCAAATCCATCTAAGACCCAGGTGTGTGCTTTTCATATACGCAACCGTGAAGCCAAACGTCCAGCTTAAGTTAACTGGTTTGGAGCGCCCCTGGAGCGCTGTGATAACCCGGTCTACCTAGGAGTTCTTGGACCGCACGCTCTCTCTTATAAGACCCACATCGATAAGACGAAGATAAAGTATGTTCACGCAATAACATCTTGACAAACTCACTGGCACAAGATGGGGTGCTCGCCCACAATACCCTAAGATCGACGGCACTTTGCCCTGTGCTACTTATTTGCAAAGTATGCCTGCCCTGTATTGGAAAGGTGAACCCATGCCAAAGAAGCTTGATTTTAGCGTTACTGCCTCTGCCGGCTTATCACAGGATTCCCCCGTCCAACACCAACGGAAACTTATACAAAACTCCTAGCATGAATTGCTCCATGCTCCACCAGGCATTCGTCTAAGCGTAGCGAGCATGCAAGAGCGGTAGCCTGCCAAGTATCTAATGTGAGTCACCCTATGTCTGGACAGATACCTGCTGCCAACCGCCTCAAATCCATAGAGAGTTTCTGAAGCAAAGTCCAACCTCTTGCAACAGGTCAGAGAATCGCCTTGTGGAAATAAGACTTGCCATCAACCAAGTACACTATCGGGTATTGCCCTGGTGAAGATCTCCCACCTGGAGCTGACTCTCATGGGCTGAATTGCGATGCCTTCAACAGATTGAGAACCAGAACGGGCTATCATGTTTTCCTTTGCAGAAAGTGGGGCTATCTGGAAGCAGATCAGGATGCTACCTGTTGTTGTGGAACCGCACCACAGGACAATGGAACATCTCTTGGTCTGCCATTGCTGGAGCAACAATGCAACCAAGGACCTTGCGGAATTCAGTGAAGCAGCCAACGTTGTACCATCTCTGGCTGGATCATATTTGAGAACCACAGTGTTTGGACACGAAGGAAGAAGAAGAGAAGATTACTCCGATATAACATAAGGGTCATTACTTCGAAAATAACATAAGGGTCATTACTCCGAAGATAACATAAGGGTCATTACTCCGAATATAACATAAGGCCTTTATACTCTGAATATAACATAAGGGTCATGACAAACAACCCGAAATAATATAAGGGCATTATTCCGGGAAAAAAGACTAAAAAAAACATACGGAAGATCTGGTTTATGGCTCTGGTTAAATTTGTTAACAAAAATGAGCGAGTGACTTTACACGTAAAGCACAGAAATTAACATGTTGAAACGTTTATTAAGTGTAATTAGAAATAGAAGCGCTTGTTGTTAGTCGTTGTTTAAGTCTCCAGAAATTGGAATGGAATTTTAACCCACCCCGGGCACGATGGCGCTAATCCAAAAGTTTTGGAAGACCTCTATTCCTTTCACACCGATGCGTGCCCTAATCAAAACGATTATAATCTTATTATCTGAGAACTATTTGGTGTACACGATGAAGATACCTGACCGTGTTGACGAATTCTAAGAGAAGGAATTTTCTAAGATAATTATACAAATCTTGAACTTTGATGACTCTTCGAGTAGGCACGGGCCTTAATCAATAGGTAAAATATCAATCACGCTCTGAGCTGACCACAAACTACAGCTTTGTAATTACCTGGCAGTGCAGGTTTTCATTAAGGGAATAGCTGACTTGTTATACTGCTATTTCTGACTTGTGTGTAACTAAACAGACAAATAGCTATATTATACTTGTTGTGGAAAGTGGAAACAGTTCTTTTGTCGGGTGCCTTTATAAACCACTGCTCTCAAAATTGGGAAGGCGGTCAATGTAATCATTGTATTTTTGACAGTATGCGCACGGGACTATGCATTATAGAGCCAGTACTGAGTAAAAATAAGGAAGAATTATTGTATAGGCGCCACCCGGGGGTCTCCGGCATTATTCCGAAGGGTCATTATTCCGAAGGGTCATTCTTCCTGCACTTTACATAAGGGGCATAATTCCGAAGGGTCTTATTCCGAAAAAACATAAGGGTCATTACTCCGAATACCCAGGTCGTTTTTTCCGAAGAGTCATTATTTTCCGAAAATATTCCGAACGGTCATTATTCCGAAGTGTCATTAGTCCGAATATAACATAAGGGTCATTACTTCGAAAGAACATAAGGTCCATTACTCCAAAAATAACCTAAGGGTCATGACTAACTCCGAAAATAACATAGGGTCATTACGCCGAAAATACCATAAGGGTTATTTTCCCATTACTCCGAATACAACATAAGGGTCCTTACTCCATATATAACCTCAGGGTCATTACTCCGAAAATAACATACGGTCAGTACGCCTAATAACATAAAGGGTCATTACTCCGAAAATAACAAGGGTCATTACTCCGACAATAAGACCGCCTTGTTGGTTTCCCTGTTAGTAACTGCCAAGAAGCGAACCAATCTCTACACCCCAAACACCCTGTTTTTCCATTAACATCATTTCTTAAGTATAAACCCATATCATGGCTAGACATCAGCGCAGCCTTTCTAAGGTCTGCCTTGACTATTCGTCCATTGAATGTGGAAGGTTTTTCCAATGGCACAAAGTAACATCATTGCTGATTTGCTGTAACAATCTCCAATGCGATGTCCTATGTCTTCCGGAAACCCACAGAGAAATCAATAACCACCACCCAACCACCATGATGGTGCCTTTGCCACGAAGAGACCCACTGACAATACGGAAGTGCTATAATTGTGAGAACAGGCACCGCAGTAGAAGCAACATCAATGTCCTGATTATAACAACATCGAAGGTTTCCGGCAGGCAAATCACACAATCAAGTACTCAACACCTAACTCAACACCTTGAGGATGGTTTCGAGAAGGGTCCTTGTAACTCGGAGCTATGTTCGTCGTCGACCTATCAGCAGCGTGCGACACTGTTAATTCACAGATGCCTACTCCAAAAAGATCCTGTAATTACCAAGGATATCCGCTTGAGTGAGCTTATCCGAGGATTGCTGGCAATTAGGATGTTCTTTGGTTCAGCTGGCAGCGAAGAAGAGCCGATGGCGTAGGCTCAGAATGGTCCTATACCACAAGGGAGTTGCTTGCACTCTCCTGTTCAACATCTAACGACCAACCTAGGATGCAGGAATCTTGTCCGTTTTTTATTTATGCAGACGATCTTGGAATTAGCGCACAATCCGACTTTCACAGCTGTTGACGAGAGACTCTCCAAAGCTTTGGATGAGCTCACTCCTTATTATGTGAGGAAAACCACCAAATCCATCTAAGACACAGGTCTGTTGCTTTCCATCACGCAACCGTGAAGCCAAACGTCCCTTAAGTTACCTGGTCATGGACACCCCTGGAGCCGTGTGATACAACCCGTCTACCTATGCGTTACCTTGGACCCACTCTCTCTTATAAGACCCCATCGAGAAGACGAAAGTAAAGTATGTTCACGCAATAACATCTTAACAAACTCACTAACTGGCACAATATGGGTGCTCGCCCCATACCCAAAGATCGCGCGGGTGGGCACTTGCCCTGTGCTACTCATGTGCAGAGAAATGCCTGCCCTGTATGGAAAGGTGACCTGCCAAGAAGGCTTGATTTAGCGTTAAAATGCCGCCTCCTGCCGGCTCTCACAGGATTTCTCCGTCCAACACCAACCGAAAACTTATACATCCTAGTCAGGAATTGCTCCACCAGGCATTCGTCGAAGCGAAGCGGCATGCAGAGCGTAGCTGCCAAGTAACTAATGTGAAGCCACCCAATGTCTGGACAGATACCTGCGGCCAACCGCCTTAAATCCAGAGAAGTTTCTTAAGCAAAGTCCAACCTCTTGAAACAGGTCAAGAGAATCGCCTTGTAGAAAGAAAGACTTGCATCAACCAACCAGTAACATCATCGTATGGAACCGGGTGAGCATCTCAGCCACCACCTGGAACTGACTCCTCATGGGCTTAAATGGCGATGCCCAACAGATTGAGAACCCGACCACTGGCCGATCTAAGGTTTCCTTGCAGAAGAGGGCTATCTTGAAGCAATCAGGAACCACCTGTGGTTGGAACAGCACCACAACAATGAACATCCTTGGTCCTCCATTGCTGGAGGCAACAATGCACAACAGGACCTTGCGGAATTCATGAAGCAGCAGACGTTGTACCCCATCTCTGGCTGGATTATTTGCGAATCCACAGTGTTTGGACACGATATGACGAAGAAGAAGAAGATTACTCCGAATATAACATAGGGTTCATTACTCCGAAAAAATCATAAGGGTCATTACTCCGAACATACCATAGGGTCATTAGTCCGAATATAACATAAGGCTTTTTACTCTGAATATTACCTAAGGGTCATTACAACCGAAATACTATAAGGGTCATTATCCGGGAAAAAGAAGACTACAAAACATACGGAAAGATCTGGTTTGCTCTGGTTATAAGTTGTACAAAATAGAGCGGAGTGACTTTTACAGGTAAAGCACAGAAATAAACATGTTGAAACGTTTTATTAAGTGGTATTATAAGAATAGCACGCTTGTTGTTAGTCGTTGTTTAAGTCTCCAGAAATTTGGAATGGACTTTACCATCCCCGCCCCGGCAGGATGGCCGCTAATCCAAAGGTGAAAGACCTCTATTCCTTTCACAACCCCGAGCATGCCCTAATCAAACGATTACTATCTTCAGTATTTGTAACTATATTGTGTACACGATGAAGATACCTGACCGTGTTGACGCAGTTCTAAAGAGAGGAATTTTCTCAGATAATATATCCAAAGGCTTGAACTTTGATGACTCTTCGAGTAGGCACGGGCTAATCAATAGGTAAAATATCCTCACGCTCTGGCTGAACACAAAACATCAGACGTTGTAATTACATGGCAATTGCAGTGTTCATTAAGGGATAGCTGACTTGTTATAAATGCTGTTCTGACTTGTAGACCTAAAACACAATACGGCCGAATTAGACTTGTTTGTGGAAAAGTTCTTTTTGTCGGGTCGCCTTTATAGAAACCACGCTCTCAAAATTGCGAAGGGGTCTATTTCTATATCTGACGGTCATTTCATCATAAATGTTTTTCATTTTATAAAATGATACGTAACTATAATGCGTATTCTCTTTAATCTGGGACACGGCTTTACGCACAGAGAGCCAATACAAGCGTCATGCATTCAACTTACGAACGCAGACTACTCCTACGGCTCCTGCATTAAACGCGCTATATTGCCTGGCTTTGTCAAGGGCATTGGAACTTACGCTTTCCGAGGTAAGGATACGCACATACGCAGTATTTTGGTCGTTCGTGTCCCAGAATTAATGAATATGATTAACTATTTAATTTGGGAGTTTTTGTGTTGGGTGTGTAATCATGGTTACTGTCAGTTTTCAGACAAAGAATAACATCATTGCAGGTTTTAAAATGGCCTTAAAAAGCATTTCTTTTGATTTTATTCTCTTCTGCCAAGCTGGCTGGGAATAGGGAGAAATTGGTTAAAACGTTGCCGGGATATCATAAAAGGTGAGTCAACGATAGAGAGTTATCAGAAAGAAAAATGATCAGGCCCACGTAATTAAAGCTACAGAGACAAAGAGGTATATGACAAGCGTGAAAGGCAAAAATTTGGAAGGGATTGCCTTTTCTCACTAAGGTCATTCAGTGAGGGGTCAGTTCACAGTGCTGTAATTTCAGGGTGGTAATGAATATTGGTGGTATCATCTAAAAGAGATATCATACATGTGTGGATATTATTTAAGGGTAGTGTCAACCCTTTTTTTTTTTTTTTTTTAAAATTGAATTTCCTTATTTTTGCAACATTTTTTAACATCAACCTTTGGTTTCTAAAGCGTTACCAACAAAGGTTATCCGATGCAGACGATCCTGAGCTGTATTTTTGCCGATTTAAAACCACTATTTGACCATTTAAAGTCACACAACGCATGGTTTTAACGGCGGGAATTTAAGCACACTTAACGCCGTCAGTCGCAAGGCGGCAGCATCGCGTCGCGCGTGAATTTTTACTGCGTAATGAAGCGTGCGCGTGCTTATGTAGCTTTTGCGATAACGCTCTTGTAAAAACGCAAAAAATCTTTGAAAATGTAAACAAAGCGCTAATTTAGACCAGATTAAATTCAATTTCTTCTGTTCTGGAGTTAGAGACACGGATTTTTGATTCATGTGCATAAAGATGTATTTTCCAGCATTGGCACAACTTCATTTTGAAGTTCAAAGAGAAAGTTATTTGAGAAAGAGACAGCTTGAATGAAAGTGAAAGTCCCTTTTTTACTAAAACAAAACACGGATTTCTCAATGTTCATTTTTCTCGCAAAATTTGGCAATTTTCAGACACTATAACTCCAAAATACCGAAGTAAAGGTAAGGTTTACTTTCCTACGATAGCAATCGGTCCTTCTCTAGGGACGGTTTTCTTTCTCATTTTTAATTTTTCGATTTCTACAAAGACTATTCTCCAATATAGACTCAAATTTGGAAAATAAAGGTAAAAATCACACTTTTGACATTTCCTTATATTTCGAAAATTAATCTCTATTTTAAGAAAATAAAAAAAACCGTCCCCTAGACAAATTTGTCTTGTTTTTCTAAAAATACATAAGAAATCATGAACATTCAAGTTGTTTTTTGGTTATCGTCTTAAAAAATTTGGGGCAAAATCATGTTTTTTAGTAGTTTTTCCTCAAATACGGAAAGTTTTACATTAATCTGGTGCCACCATCGGATTCATCATCCAATTTTCTGTCTAGAAATGTATACTCTTACATACAATAATCAAATATTTGCAAAGTAAAACCAAAATAGATACCAGAATCTCAGGTTGACAACTGTCCTTAAGACGACGTTTTTAGGCAACATCTTTTTTGAATGCCGGGAAGGTGTAACCTACATTACATTATATAGTCATTAGGGACGAATTGTAGACGACCATTTGTGCGTATGTCAAGGTTTGTCATCAGCGCTTTGCGGAACTGTGATTCGGTTTGAATGGCGTAGATGGGCGGGGTATGTTCGAACAAAATATATGTAAAATTAAAACGAACTTCCCTATTTTTGAGTCGGGTTTTCGTCGCAGGAACACACTATTTCCCGTAAGTAAACTTTCTGCGGTTTCAATAAGCTTCACGGCCGACATTTGTTCTGGCAAACCGTCAATTACGTCAGACGCGCAAATTGGTCGCCTTAGTCTGTCCCCAACTATAGCTTATAACTCTAACTTGGGGAATTGATTGTTTACACATTTTGCGGCCCAATTGGGCGCCTTTTTTCTCTTTTTCTTTATTTGAAATGATCAGGAAGGTGTAAACCTTACGTTATGAAGCTTATAACTGGGGGGATCATTTTTTAAACACATTTTTGCGGCTTGGGTTGCGCCCATTGGGCGTTTTTTTCTATTTGCTTATTGACATGACTGAGAGTTTTTACATCAATCAAAGTAAAGCTCGTAACTTGAGGATGCAGTTTTTACATAATTTGCGCCAAATTGGCGCCTTTCTATTTCTTTATTGGAAATGGACGAAGGTGTAACCTAGTTAAATTTAAAGCTTATAACTTGGGAATTCCTCTAAACACATTTGCGCCCAATTGGGCGTTTTTCTATTTTCTTTATTTGAACTGACAGGAAAGGTTTAACCTACGTAAATTATAGCTTTAACTTGGGGATTCAGTTGTTACCACATTTTGCGCCCAATTTGGGAAACCATCTACTCCTCTTAAACTTCTTTTTTATGTTACTCTTATTTCTTGTAAATTATCCTGTCGACCCGACCAGTTTTTTTTAATCTTGTTTTTTCATACGCGAATTAAACCGCAATCTCGTTGACTCGTAATACCTCGTCCTTATTCCACAGTTCTCGCCCCACTGAAAAACGCGTTCCGACGAATCGATGCTTGAGTCTCGACGTGTACCTACGTTCATCATCAGCGTTTTAGTCTATAGATCTATAATCATGTGTCAACGGGCCTCGACCATTATTTTAAATAAACAACAAAGAGTTACAACCTGAAAAAATGTAAGCATTGATTCTAGTTCAAGTCAACTTTATTAATCCAAAAAAGTATTTTGTACTCAACTGTGTGCATTATAGAGCTGGCTCTGTGTACTGTTCCAAGACCTTGTCACTGTATTACTCTATGGAAACACAAACTACCCGGGTACTGTCAGCTAAAGGGACCAACCAACTTGGTACAAGGGTTCTACGAACCTCCTGATTTCACCCCCCCCCCCCCCAATCCCACTAATTCGTTAAACCGAGTCTTTGCAAGACTACTCTGTTGGATGTACCCCTATATGTTGCTAATACCTTCACATTACTTAACTGTTCAGATAACATTGAAATCTTTGTATACATGAACTTCTTTGTCACTGAATATGGTGAAATAACTAAACGTAAGCCGACACGTTCATATGCCCTCCCTGTGCAACTAGCCACTCTAACAGTGTGGTCCAAAAAGGTTTACACTTTATGTCTGCCACTTTTCTCAAAAGTGGGTAGACTCTCAACAAGTTTTGAAGATATTTATTAACTACAGATCTTGTTTAGAACCTGGTGAAACGGCGTTGAAGACAAAGCCAAACTAACAATAGCGACGTTTAGAGAAAAATGGTCCAACCCACTTTGCACCCACGTAAGTCTGGGCAATCGTGATTGTTAAAGAATCACTACCCTTGCGTGAAGCTGTAAATGCCTATACTCACGTACAAACTTCTTGACCAACCCTGAGTTTGTGTCGATGTTAAAAAACCGTTTGAAAATGAAAGACAGAATATCTCAACCCTGACCCACTGGACTTGAAAGTCCATTTGACATAATACTTAAGTTGAGTTCAATTGGGGGGGGGGGATTTTAAATTGAATGATATTTTTTTTATTTTTTTTATTTTTTTTATTTTTTTTATTTTTTTTATTTTCAATGTTTTCATGGTTGGGACAAGCTAATAAAGAAGAAATATTGCAAAACCCACCGTTTAGTTTAAATTTATAAGAGAACGTGAAATAATTTGAAATGCCTTAATTCTTACCATTGTGGTTATTAAAACTACCAAGTCCCATGACGTGGTGCGTTGTTCATTGTGGGTATCAATCATGGATATAATTCTTGACCGCCAACACAGTGCCATAGACCTACTGTGTGCAAAGTGGTTTTTGACCTTTTTTTCTCTAATGGCGTCCCATTTTGGTCAATTTCAGCTTTGTTTTGAACGCCGTTTTCACCGTTCCAACAAATATTGTAGTTATAAATTCTTTGAACTATTTTGATATGGCTACCACGTTTTAGAAATTTGCAAACAAAAAAGTGTAACTTTTTTTGGACCACTCTGTATAATGCCATAATTAGGCTTAAAAAAACATGTCGTGTTGCCCTCAGCACTTAAAAATCGGTAACCTGGTCGGACGGTCGATTTTATTTTCTTTAGCCAGAAAACTTGTCTCACGTTATTCATCATACGAAAGTTAGCCGTGTTTGTATTGGTTTCTTCATTAAATTTTGTGTTTCAACATTTTAATTGAGCAAACACAACTGAGCATCTTTTTTTCTAATGCGGAATGTTTGTTTATTTGTCCTATTTTGAAAATTTATGCAAACCTTTGGAACACAAATCCCCGCAAATCATGCTGAGCAACTCGCCTCAACATTCCATCATCATTTTGAATATCAGAAAGCAATTTTTATCACAGACGGTTTATTCATATCCGCACATTTCACACACCTTACAAGCGCACTAAAATTTCCACCATTTTTAATGTATTTTTAAATCGAAAAAAGCCGTAACTCCAGAGAGCTCCCTCCAAACGCACCAGTGGCGGATTTAAGAGTCAGATCAGTGTCAGCACTGCTGACAGCCCCCCTAAAATATTGCTCTCAGGGCCCGCGGACCTTAGTCCCACTTAAGTGCGATATTGCGTTTCTTCTTGACGACTAACGGGGCCCCACCTTAACCTGCTGAACAGGGCCCTTTTCTTAAATCCGCCACTGACACACACCGTGCACGCTACGTTATTATATTTCGGTACACCAATCTCTCCCATGAAAAGTTGCTTCTTATTCAAGAATGCTAAGCATATAAAATAAAGGAAATTACATTTTGGAGACCTCGTGATATGAGAAATATTAAATTTAACCAGGAAACTATCCTTTTCCCCTGTTGTGTATGATGGGAATAAAAAAATTGCCGCTCCGTTTAACATCGATGGTTGCTTGGTATTGAATTTGGATGGAGACCTTTGTATTACATTGATGTCAACACATCATGCCATATAGGCCTATCATTTGTAATATTATAAAAAAAAGTACGCACTTGAGGTAACCGGTACTGCATGAAAAAAAGAGGAAATACTTTCCATTAGACAAAATTCCATGCTGCATCGGGTGCCGAATTCAGCGACGTACAGAGGACAGGTACTGTAATACTGTATCTCTCACAACTAGCAAATATATCACATCCGACTCCCTAATTGAGGCTATATAGGCCTAATGGTAACCATTTCCCCATTTACTATAGTGTATTCACTATAATTCACACATGACCTTTGTATAAGAGTATCAGGCCGTAGCCAGAATTTATGCGGGGGGTGGGGGGTGCGGATTTGCCAGAAGGCGGACCTTTTGCGTACCAAATTTGACGCCAAAATTTTCACCGTCGTCTACAAAAAACCTTCTGAGAGCGGGGGGGGGGGGGGGGGGTGGGGGGGGGAGGGGGGGGGGGCTTGAGGAAAGACAAATATTTCGTCGCAGCGTTGAGAAAACACAAGTATAGTAAAAGACAATCGTAATACGATGGTTAAGAGCTGCTTAGTCATTCATATACCATGCACCACAACCCTTACGACAAACTTTTTCATTGACAACGACGTATAACATGGCAAAAAGCGACTGTCAACCCCATAAAGCGGACCTTTGCCTTTTGTGGGGGGGGTCGTCGCGCCCCCACCACCCCCCCCTGGCTACGGGCCCTGAGAGTAACATTGAGATAACGCTAGGAGACCCAAGGTCATAGTGTATAACCAAAGTAAAATATAACTACAGTAGTGTATTTTTGCGGGTTATTTTGGCACACTTGGAGCATCTCCTCTGATAAAATGTGTAGCCAGAATATAAGTGGCAAAAGAATGAGGTCTATTCCAATGCCATCTTACACTGAACAGGGTAAAATATCCAGGTGGTCAACATGGTCTTTTTAATGTTTGAATCAAAATTGGTGAAGCAATACTCCCAAATACTCATTAAAAAAGCCGGTCGAAATTTCAGAAAATTTCGGCAACACGACATTTAGGCCCTTTTATAGTACGCTTAATGATACTCTACAGACTACAAAGAAAATTAGGGCAGCCGACGCGAGAGATCCTCCACCCCATGATTAACAGGTAAACGCTATATACGCTCATATTTTATAGGGTCAGCGGGAAGTGGCTAAGCTGACCTGGGTCAGTCGAAATCCTGACCCTCTCTGTGTACTTCAATGAAAATCGGTTGCATGTTGGAGGAGAATGCAATGCAAACACGTCGTCCCATTGACGAGGATTTTTTTAAATTGCAAAACGGACCAAGTTTGGTTTGTTTTAATTAAATATCTATGACTGATTGGAAGCCCCCTTCAACTATCTCTCTTCATTTTTGAGCATTTTTCTCTATTTTCTTTCAGTATTTTAAACGATGAAACGTTATTCTCGCTATGGTTATTCTAATTCTATACAAACAACCAGGAAAATGTCCCTTTAAATTTTTTACTCGACATGAAATAAAAATTCCTTTAAACAGGAGGGCGAGGCAAGAGGAAATATCCATGTAAAAGGTTATGGGAAGGTATAAATAAGATGACATTTTGTGGGAGTTTTTGCAAGTTGACTTATTTACTGTTTGCACATACTAGCCGCGGCATACAGGAACGTAAATATTTAACAACAGAGTGAATAGGGGCTTCATATCCTCTTACATTTAAGGGTTTTTTAAAGGAGATGCCGTGACCAATCACCTACTATAAACATACTATACCTTATTCGGGAAAACAATTCAACGCTATACTTACCCACTCCACAAGATTGACCACTGCAGACTCACCACAGAACTGTAAGAAGCAATTCCGGGTATTTTGCATACCGACGGACGTAATGTTATTTTACATGTTCGGCACAGCTACTACCAACACCGTGATCAATCACATTTTGGCTTTAAATATTTTAAAGCCCTTCCCAAAATGTAAAGCTCCACGTTCAGCAACATTTCAACCCAATGACTTCATTTTATTTTCTTACATAAATTTTACTTCTTACCCCAATACTAAATGTTTCAAAATGTTTTCAAAAATGTTCATCCCGCATTGTACTATCTCAATTCATATACAAACTTAGAACATTCGTACTTCATGACATCTTACATGTCATTCTACCGTATTGAATCGTAATATCACACAAAGGATAAGAGTGTGCAATGCAATCTATCCTATACTACTAAAAATTAGATCAAAGGTCCCACGCATCTAGGTAAGGTCACACACGGGGAAAATGCAACCATACTACTAAAAATGCGATCTGTCTGTTCCGACTATGCGTTTTGACGCGCTTTGACCTATGGAGGCTGATGTTTGGCCGTACAGGTAAACACAACACCCAACCCTGAGGTTTATTATCAGAGTTTCAGGGTGACCCCAAAAAATCAAAGTCATCTGCAGAGGTCAATTTGCATAAAAATGCCGTATAACTCCAGAAGGACCCAGCCAACCTGAGCAAAGAACAAGTGTGAGGTCAAAGGTCCCACACACATCAGGACAAGGTTGCTTTCAATTTGGCAAGAACCCAAATAACCAAGAAAGCTGGGTGACCACATAGTTAAATCTATACTTGACTGTAGATCATTTTTGCAAACATAAAACTACTGCCTCACTGAAATAATTTTAATAAGTAATGCACTTTCAACCATTACTAAATATAATAGTATATGAGTTCGTAATTTCTGTCATGATCATCAACAGTATGCAGCAAAAAAATAAGGATCCAATCAAAATGCGACCATTCATGTTTTCCTCTAAGCCTCCTTACATAAAGCAATTAAATCATTCCAACCGATTGGATAGTGAAAGAATTTTAAAACGTTTATTTCATAACAGAGTCAAAATGAAACATTCTTAAAGAGACCTGAGGAGTTCTCGATATTTTTCTCGCACCCCGTTTTTTACATATTTGAACTACTTACCAATGTTTAGATAGCACCATGAGTGAATAAGCTTATACGCCGTCTTTATTGTCATAAGATGATATTTAGAGTTTCTTTCTGTCGTGCACGTCAGAGCATGGTTGTCTATAGGGAACAATTACTATGCAGGCAAGTCAAACAAGGTTTGCGGTTTTCTTTTGCAACCTTTTTGTCCAATACCCTTCGAAATTGTTAGATCGGTAGGAGGCGGTCTACAACTGATCCATGAATTTTAGAGAAAATTCGTATCCAAAAAAAATCTCCTTCCTGTCACTTTTTAAAAAAAAAATGGGCATTTCGGTCCAGCATAGTACCCATCGTCCACAGCATAGTACCCTGATTTACCAAGAAATGGCGCCTTGATTTACCAAGGGAACGATGCCGTGACCCAATCACCATAACTATAGAACATACTATACCTTATTCGGGAAAACACTCAACCATACTTACCCACCACAAGATTGACCACTGCAGACCCACCAGCAGAACTGAAGAAGCAATTCGCAGATATTTTGGCATATCCGTACGGACGGCGTAAAGTATTTTAGGGCAGGATTCGTCACAAAAAACGTACACCGTGATCAATAACATTTGTGTCTTTAATTTTTAGCCCTTCTTCCAAAATGGTTACAGCTCTCTCCACGTTCAGGCAACATTGTCACCCAATGACTTTCATTCTTATTTCTTAATTTTACTTCTGTTACCCAAAGACTTAATTTGTCAATGTTTTCCAAAATGTTTCATCCACGCCATTGTACTATCTCCAGTTCATATACAAACTTAGAACGTTCGGTTCACTTCATCATGACATCGTATCTGTCATTCCACCGTATTGAATCGTAAATATCACCATTTTATAAGAAGTGTGGGCGAATTGCATCTATCTATACTACTAAAATTAGGATCAAAGGTCACCGCCTCTAGGTAAAGGTCACACATCGGGGAAAAAATGCAACTGATAACAACATTCCTACTTAAAAATGAGATCTGTCTGTCGACTATGCGTTTTGACGCCTTTGACGGGCGATGGAAGGCTGATGTTTGCATACGGGTAAAAACAACACGCCAACCCTGATTTTATTATCAATTTCAGGGTGACCCCAAAAATCAAAAGTCATCTGCAGGAGGTCATTTGTGCATAAAATGCCGTATAAATGCCAGTAAGGACGCCACCTGAGGCAAAGACCAGTGTGAGTTCAAAGGTCACACACTACAGACAAAGGTTTAGCTTTCAGTTTGGCAAGAAACCCAAATACAACAAGAACGGGCTGGGTCGATCGCACATAGTTACAATCTATACTTGACTGTAGATCATTTTTGCAACCATAAAACTACTGGCCATCACTGTAATTAATTGTAATAAGTAATGCACATTTCACGCATGACTAATAAATAGTAGATGAGTTTCTATTTCTGCATGATCAATTCAACAGTATGGGCAGCAAAAAATTAAGATCCAATCAAACTGGCGACCATTCAATGTTTCTGCTGCTCCTAAAGTCCATCCTCTTTACATAAAAGGCATTAAATCAGTTCAACCGATTGGATAGTGAAAGATTTAAACGTTATATTTCATACCGTGAGGGATGTAAAGGTGACAAAGGGAGTGTGTATGCACTTACAAACCATTCTTAAGAACCTGAGGAGATTTCTCGGAGATTTTTTTCTCGACACCTAACCCCGTTTTTTTACATATTTGAAATACTTTACCAATGTAGTAGATAGCACCTAAGTGAATAAGCTGAATAACGCCGTCTTTATGTAATTAAGATGATGATTTAGTAGTTTCTGGTGTGCAATCGTCATCGCCAGGTTTTCTATTAGGAACATTACGATATGGGCAGTGCAAAGTTCAAAACCAGGTTTGCGGTTTTCTTTTGGCACATTTTGTCAATAAACCTTCGAATGTTAGTATCCGTAGGCGGTCTATCAACTGATCCAGTGAATTTTAGAGAATTCGTATCCTAAAAAACAATCTCCTCCTGTCACTTTTTAAAAATGGGCATTTCGTGATGCTCTCAGCATGATCCCATAGCGGTGGCCAGAGCAAGGTACCCTTGATTTACGCAAGGTAAATGGCGGCTTGGATTTACCAGGGTATGGGCCGGCGATCGCTAATACGCCTCGTTCCAGAGCCGCAGATTTTACCTTAAGTAGTCAACATTTTGGATCAGAAGAAAGGCTACTATTTTTTCATTTACCCTGTGAAATATTAGGGCAAAATGATATTTGGTTTGAAGTTGATGAGCGAAAATGTGCCGCGCATTTTTGCGACGCAATATTAGATTGTACATCAGTACTGCTATGGGGCTTACAAATCAGCGTTTTATTTCTCACAGCCAAATGATTGAAATATTGTGGGGTGGCGAAACTTACAGGATGGGGGTTTTGGGTGTGAAGGCCAGATCTATCAAGATCAAAACTTCATCTTCTATGCGGGACTAGCCCCCTCATTTAACATCCGTTAATTTCAATCGCACTCATAACGATTTAAGACAGCTGTTAACAGCAAATCACTGTAAAAATTCCAATAAAAAAAATAAAAAAAAAAAAAAAAAAAAAAGTTATCTTTACAAGTCATATATCCTAATTTCATAATTTTTCGTCAAAGTTCGTTTAACGTGTTTAAGGGCCAATGGCCATTTCCTAAATTTGGGATTTCTTGGCCGCACTCTCCCACGGTTGCCTGTACGCCCTCTTAATTCATTTTTTTATTTAGTGTTACCTTACAACCTCGTCGTGTTTTTATTTGCAATCGCCTCAGGAGGGGGGGGCGACGGTAAGCATGTGTGAAGTGTGATCGCTTTGTATTTCTACTCTTATTTAACATAATATCTTTTGTAAATGTCTGTTCATTTCTTCGCTGGTCCTATCTCTATTGAGTACATATCCTATGACGTAAAATTGCACAACATTTCCTAAACTATCATATCATGTAGATTTAGAAGGATATAAACTGCAAACGCAATATTTTCTGCAAACACTGGCTATTTGAAAGTAGGTCAAAACCCATGCAAATAGAGGCGGTAGGTCCCGTAGGTCTACATTCTCCCAAAAAAACGGGGTGGTTTGATCTTGAATCGTTTCTCATTTCCTCCTCAGGGCATAGACTCCAATGCCTTACTGACAAGAATATTCTCGTATGTTTCTGATAATTTGCGGATAATTACACCACTTGTTGGGACATTTGCTGTAGCTACACATATTCGTAATTTCACTTACTAACATTATTATAGCGATTACTCGTATTATTAGGCTTCAATGATGAATGTTTTGATTTTCTGCTCTGATATTGGCTCATGCAAACGCCAATCCTGTTGCTCCCGACCAGAAACTCAGTAAGCTGTCTTGGAGAAATTCAAGAACGTGATCATATGGTAATTTTCTGCAGTTCTAGTTTACTTTGAGCAGTGGAAAAGCTCTGTCCGGCTTGGAGATTATTACCTAAACGGCGAATCGAAACACACTGCCAAACATTTTTAGAACACTTGGTGGCAAATTAGATGTTTATAAATCGTCTAAACACTTGCGCGTCAATATCTAATAGCACAATAATGTCAAATTCCTAAACATAAGTTTAGATTTTAAAAACATGTTTAGATATCAGGTGTTTAGATATTAACAGATATTTCAAAATGGTTTAGAAACGCGGTGCAAAATCGTGTTTAAAAGTGTTTAATTCTAATCATTGTTTTTTTTGCAGTGCAGCTTAAACAGATCGCTGCAAATCGTCTCCCACTGAAAACACGTGAACTTTTAGAGGTGTTTTAATGTATTTTCTCCAAGATTTTTATATCTTGCTTTCATTGTAAAATACGTCTTGATATGTGGGCAATGTGCACACTCAAAACTATGACGCAGTATTGAGTTCTTCGTTTTATATAAATCTATAACCGCACATTACTAAAATCGAAGACTTTAGGTTAGTACCATTTTCTCAGGTTTTTGTTGGTTTCTATCGTTTGCTTCTTCAATGTATTCTTTGGTCAGACTTGGGGGGCCTCAGGGAGGTTTGCAGAACCAAGTGGTCCTTAGCTGATAGTACCCGTGGTTTACTTTCCATAGAGTATTATCAGTTAACAAGGTTCTGGTACCAGACTACTTTCATTGTACACTGCAATTTCTATTTTCTATTCCCATTGACAAATGGGCCGCAAAGTTCTGGTCGTTTTAAGTTAAATCGTACAGAAATTATTACTAAAACGAAAACTTACACATGTATTTAGTTCTATACAACCTTCGTAACTGGAGTTATGACATTGCTCAGCTCTAGAACACTATACGAACGACCTTCATTCAGCCACTCACGGAAATAGAATCCACATATGAGGTTAGCTGAGGTTATTTACATATCAGAATAATTAGTTAATGAAACATTAAATTTAATTATCATTTGTATTTGCTACGTCTACATGCATAGGACTAATCACCAACGGTCAAAGTTCACGCGGAAAATTATACCAAATTATTTTGTAACCGACCATACCATTGGTGCAAGGAGGAGGGTAAGTGCACTCAGGCTATAATTTTCTCGGAAACAAATTGATGTCGGATTTCATTTTTTTTTAAATAAAAAGTTGCGAAACTAAAAGTTAGTAAATTAGGCCTACAAAAAAGTGGCCAAAATATTGTTGCGCTTAAACAGAGTGGGGGTAACCTGTAAAAAAAACATGGAGCTCGGTAACCATGGCACCCGAGTTTACAAGGGTTCCCGGCGGGACCCTATATTAGAACAGAACCCAGTGGCGTAACAGGCGGGGGGAGGGGCAAGGGGGCGAAGGTTTTCCCCCCTGACGCTTTGGCGGGAAAAAATTTGCAAAAATCTGCTAAATCAGCCGTTTTTTAGCCCTGACTCGGAAAATTTGGCCTTTCAACATTCATTCATCACTGTTAACAAAAATTTCCGTAAATTTACGGAAATTTCTGCTCAAATTTCCAGACATTTATAGTGTAAATTTAACCAGAATTTTGTCAATTAACGGAACTTTGACAGAATTTTTTAACAGAAATTTGTATCATTAATATGGAAAAAATGTGTATTTTAACAGAATTTTTCGCGTAAATTAAAATTACGAACCAAAAAAAAAAAGTCCTGGAAATATTGCTCTTGCCCTAAATTTGTTTTTTAAATATTTCCGTAATTTAACATTTTTTTATGTTTTTTTGTTTTTTTATTTTATGTTTTCTTACAACATATTTTTCCGTAAATTTACGGAAATCTGTTTTTTCTTAATTTACGGAATTTTTTTACAGTTTTTGCTGACCGACCCCCCTGAGATGGGAAATTTCCCAAGACGGAAATTTGCCCCTCAGAGCGGGTAGGCCCGATACCGACGCCACTGCCAGAAACGAATGAATGGTACCTCTCTAAATGTAAACGAGTGAAAATTTCACTCCCCAAAGAGTGAAACTCTTGTAAAAACCACTCCAAGAGTGGTTTGAACCAAAAATAGTGAATTTCCACTCAAAAAGAGTAAAAAATTCACTCGGAAGAGTGATTTCCACTTCGTTTGACGAGTTAAACGAAGACAACACTTTTGAGGATTGAAACGAAGGACATAACGAAACGGGTGAAAATCCCAACTTGTTTTGGAGTGATGTTCACTCTTTTTGAGTGGGAAATTCGCTATTTTTAATGTACACAAACACTCATTTTGGAGTGGTTTACAAGAGTTTCACGCATTTGGGGAATTACATTTTCACACGTCTAACTCTTTATACATTTAGAGATCTGAGAACCAGATCTGGTCAAATGGATATCCTATCCAGACAGATTTATTCAAATAGACACCATATATCCGAGACCCTCGGTGCCAAGCAATGGTACCATTGGAATTTTAACACCTGGGATTTTTACACATAACACTCAATTTGAGCTATTTTTATGGACTTTTTTTTTCCTGTTTTTGAGACGATTGATATCAAACAACAAGAATAGTCTTTAAAAAGACAACCTCGCTTAGCGATGATGTTATGTTATTTATGCTATGCTATGCTATGCTATATCTATGCTATGCTATGGCTATGCTATGTTATGCTATGCTATGCTATGCTATGCTATGCATGCTATTCTATTCAGTGCTATGTCAAATGTTAATGCTATGCTATGCTATGCTATGCAATGCTATGTTATCTATGCTATGCTATGCAGTTATGGCTATGGCTATGCTATGCTATATGCTATGTCTATTGTTATGCTATGCTATGCTATGATGCTAGCTATGCTATGCTATGCTATGCTATGCTATGTTATGTTAGGTTATGTTATGTTGTTATTTATGTTTATGTTAGTGTAAAAAATCCTTGAGATCAAAGAAACCCCTCTCATATATTAGACAGATATATAACCACAGTATATGCAGGAATAAACCATACTCATGGCATCAACCTTTAATTTGAAATACACCAAAACCCCCTATTTTTTGCGTCCCTGTCACCGAATGCCCTGCATGGGTTTGGAAACGCCCAGCTTAGCACCCAAATCCATTTATAGGTATCCTAGGTGAGTGCCTCCGGGCATTTTCACATTGTACTTTGGCCAATTTTGCCCCAATTTCCCAGAAATAAGCCTGTCCCCCTGTTCATCATTCACAAAATAATATCTTCGTGAAAGTGTTGGTATTTCATTTTGTTTACTTTATACAATCTTAGGCAGGGTTATTTCTTGGTAAAGATTGGAGTGATAGAGCATCAGTCAACTACAGTTGTCTCAAGAATTTCCTTGCTATGAGTGTTCATCACTGTGGAACTTGTGGGTAGTTTAACATCCAATCAAAAAGTCTAATATTTTAATCACAGGCCATTGCAAGCCACCGAATACAAAAATTAAAACTCACAGGAAACAGGTTTTAAAACAACTTGTGTTACTGGGCAGTGTTACACATAGGGTACTCTCAAGATCATGGGTCAGATCATCCTTACATGTCAATGAACTGAAGGTTATCCCTGTGATGGGTAATGGCTGTCATGCCCCAAAATCAAAGTTTTTGTTTCTGACTGCTTAGGAAATGTGAATGAATTTCCTATTAGGCATATACCATGTCCTATAATTGGAACCAGAGGACTTTTTTATACTGCTACATGAGACAACCACCCAACTATGTGCATGACTTTGATATATCTGCCAATCATTTGCTTGCTGCACATATGCAAGGGTAACTTGCAATGTTGTGGCTTTTATCCACTCCGACTTTATACCATAATGTCTTCGATGGAAAATTCATTATTCTAACAGATTCATGCTGATTTTATACTCTACCTGAAACTGAAAAGTAAAATTTGATATCCTATGTGAGACTGACAGAGACATAGTTTGAATTTGATACCCTATATTGCAAGTCTGGAGACCTGCCCAGGTCTCGCGTTTTTTGTAGCGCGGGTGGTTACCCGACCAGAATACCCAGTTACCCCCTCCCCCACCCCACCCCCCCACCCACCCGTCCACATAAGACCCTCACTTAGGCCCATACACTTATGTGTTAACAAGCGGTGAGAAAAAACCCAAAATTAGAGTCTGTATTTATTTGTACAGTGAAAAAATCGAATTAGGGTAGTTGGTAGGTCAAATCAAAATATTTTTAGGCATAACTGATCCCCTCTCTTTCCCATTCTGTATATCATGTCTGTCTCTGTCTTTTACTGTCTAAAAGACAACAAAGACACAGAACATCAAGAGATCAACCGACGAGACTTTGACCTCATATTCCATGCTTAAACCTGCTTTCGCTAATATGACTTCCTGAACTGAAGGAATTATGAGATCTCGCTACTGAATGTTATATTAATCATGTCATTTTAGCGGAAATCTTCCAAATCTCCGATTTATAAAATAATGCATTGTATTATACCGCTAATTAGATAGGTCCACCCACTGTATTCTAGAAACAGTACAGCGTGGGCAGTACCTTATTAAATGCTTATACATAAATAATGCACTTCCTCGATGAATAAAACCCGAATGCAGTAAAATAACCTAAAAATAACTTAAAAGTGGAAGTCGGACGTTGTCGGCATCACGCTGATTGAAATGTCAGAAATATAAAGCACCGGGAATCAACATGCAACTGTACTAACGAATCTTTATGCACACGTATTAATATATATAGGGTTATAAATGAGAATCATATTAGTGTGGTATGCTATGTTAATAAAACATCCGGTCTTGGATTTTGGTTGGGTACCCATGCTCGTTCCAGGGGTTCTGAAAGTGACCCCTAACGGGACCAATTTTCAGTGAAAATCCTTATACAACGGTAAAGAATAGGGCACTCGATTCAATTGACTCTTCACACAACATTAGTTTCCCGCTTTATTCCGTTGTCGTCTATGGAGCCCGCGGGCGTGGACTATGGCTTCGGGCGAACCATATCTCCTTTTACACAGGTCCGCCGATCACTCAAAACAAAACCAATTACCTAACGGAATCCCCCAAGATCTATATCGGTCGATTTTATTGGATATAATTATTTTGGTCTTAATAAATTAGCCTAGATGGAACCAATCAGAGACAGGTTTGTACAGAAGGTCTATTTTGATTTGGTTATGATGTTATGTCATTTCAGATTTCAGATTTATTTATTTCCATCTCAACAACAATGCATAACAACAATATATAATTATATGAAAATAGACATTAAATTCAAATGAGATGAGGATACCATAAGAACGCAAGGCGTGTGAATTATAGCACCCTGATAAGGTAACGTATGTTTACAAATTACTCAATGATAGACAAAAATATTCTAATTAACTAATAAAGTACGGGACAAAAATAACTGAGCTAAAGCAAAACATATAAAACGAAACCGTCCAAACAAAACCCACCAATCCAACGGGTAAAAGGCAAGAACAAAGGTGGTGCAGATGGACCGACCACATACAAAACCAAACTTTGACCAGCTTGTATAGGTTTTTAAGGTGAATCTTAACTGTATTGATCGATGATTGATTTTGCAAGCTTTTTTTGAACGTAACAAGCAGAGAACAATTTTTAAAGTTTATCCCCCTAGGAAATTCCAAAGCAATGCACCCTGGGTTTTTATTGTGTTTCTGGCCAGAATGTGTTAGTTGGGCTTGATTATAAAATCACTGCATGACGTGTGCTTATAGTTATGTATTTGTTGCATTAACCACGGTGAAAAAGTATGGCTAAATAAGTCGCGGCGGTACCATTTATGGTGATATTGGTACATATACTTCTCGTGTATATTATCTATTGTTTTCACGTGCGTTATTTTTCAATTCAATCACGAATTCACTGGGCTCTGTCAATAATGCACGGGTCATCAGATATGCACGGGTCTCAGATATCACGCGGGTCACCACAAGTCACAACTCCTATTGGCTACTAGAAATACCGCGTCAATCATTTATATCGACTTACTCTGCTCAATATCAGTAGTGTTCAGTTTCATGTTTCGCTCCTTTGGAGCCGTGTCACTGCAAACTATTGCTTGACCCCTGTGTAAATCTGTTCACGAGAACGGGACTGGGTTAACACAAACTTGGGTACACAATCTGTTCACGAGAACAGTGACTGGGTTAACAAGAACCGTGGTGTGTGTGTGTTTGTGTGTGTTACTGATGCTGCCACACCACGCGCTGCCACAACCGCGCATCAGTATCTTCTTGGTGCTTATGCATTTTAGATATATGGAACACTCGGGGCGTCGAAAGGTTGGACCCCGAGCGTCAGTGGGGCCCTCTTTCATCATGCTCCCGTTCGGTCTGAAAACACTCGGAATCGACACGCTGTCACGGCGCTCCTCCTTCCCCCATACATTCGATGCATAAACCGTGTTTGTGTGTGTGTTATGATGCTGCCACACGCGCTGCTGCCCACCGCGCAATCAGTATCTTCTTGGTGGCTTATGCATTAGATAATGGGAAAACTGGGGCGTCGGACAGGTTTGACCCCGAGCGCAGTGGGCCCTCTTTCATGCTCCCTTTCAGTCTGAACACCGGATCGTCACTGCCTGTCACGGCGCTCCCCATTCTCCCATACACTCAATGCATAACGTGTGTGTTTTGTCTTTTTTTTCCTACTCATAACAAGTGCCTGCATCGTAATATAACCCCCCTCTACGAACTTAGTATCTACAATCTATGGTGTCAGTCTAACTCTTTCATTCTTGTGTTGAAAAAAATATTGGTTTCCTCGTTTAAAGTATTAGGTGAATTCACGTGAGCGCAAGACCATTCAAAATAATGTGATTTTTGTACTGGTCTTCTTTCCGAAACTCGTATATCTTAATTAACGACGTTTGACATAAAATATTGATCTTTAAATATCAAATTCTTATGTTATAATTTGTCAAATTAGAAAGCCTTTAAGAAAGTTTAGCTGATATACTGAACTTCCCTACCCTGTGCCGTAACGTCAGCGCGAGACTTGATGGCGCACCAGTAAACCGCAGGCGCTGCTGGCTAAAGCGACGGCGTTTTTAATCCCTCGCGCACAAGATGGCATACATTGACGCGTTCGTACAATCTCTGTCGTTCAATGTTATGACATCACTCACTGCACGGAGTTAGAGAAATGGACTGTATCATGTTGCTATATAATAGTAGGCCGATGAGAATTAAGTGTACGTCAAGAAACCCAAAAGCAAATTCACAAATAAAATTGTTTTCAATGCAAAACCAGTCATGTTTTGTACATCCATTCTGCGTTGTTCTTTAACATCTAATACAATGGGCATTGGAATTGGTAGAAATAAAATTCATATCCGTTCTATGCAAATCGTCACTGATGGGTTTTTTGTTTTTGGAAAAAGTAAGGGCAGGGCGAAAAGTCTATCTTTCTTTCAATTTCATTGGAGACGCTTTTCATCACTAATGGGTTTTGTTTTGGAAACTGACAGTGAGGTGCGAGAAGATTAGCCACTCTAAGCGTCCTTAGGAGAGCTGATTTTTCTCTCGCACTTCCAGATCATTTTGCAAAACCACTAATCACATGAATTGCGTCAAGGTCTTTTGGCACTATTTATAGAGTTAAACTTTTGGACATGTTTGAGTATAGAAGTGTTTTTAATTTATTTTAAACTACCATCAAAATTTAGATATTACGTTAATTTTAAGTTTATGTAATGATTGATGCTATTGTTTTCTCAAAGTATATGACGGATAAAATGACCACTCCTCAGTCACTGACAGGATAATGGTGCACTTGACGTATGGGTCTTGCAGCAGCACTCGAGCTTCCGCTCTCTGCTGCCTGCACTGACCCATACTGGTCGCGTACGATTATCCTGTCGAATGCACTAGGCTAGGTCCTTATCCTTATCATAAATGATGCAGCATGAAAGAGTATATATGTCATGGAATTTTTTAAGTACTTATAGATTTAAAAAAGAGGGTCGGTGTGGGCAAGATGAAGGCCAAATGGAGTTTGTAGGTTTCTGCTAGCCTTTGTTTGCATTCGGAAAATTGAATCAGATTAGAGTTGTTTTTATCTTGCTCCAAATAATTGCGCAATAACTGAGATAGGGGAGAACAAATGTATTATATAATGTGTTGTGGAGAGATTCCTGGGGTAAGAAAGGACGAACTTTGCAAATAATTCCAATTGTATTTGGCATAATTTTGACACCGCATTGTGTGGGATTCCAAGATAAATCGTTATCCGACTCATGTATAATCATGCAATGTCCCAACTAAAAATACTATCTAGGCCTGCTTACTATTAACTGTGGAGACCGGGTGAAAGTAGATATTGGCCGCCGGGGTCTCCATAGACGACAACGATATAAAGCATGAACTAAAGGCTATAGTGTTCGTGGGAGTCAACTGCATCGAGCGCCCTATATTCATTGCTGATGTAGGTGGACTATGATTTCGGCGGACGCAATAAAAAATTGCTACACACCGGTTTAAGCCCCCGAACTTACTGCGCCTGCAGGTAAGCTAAGCTAATCATTTCTCTCTGGAGCCTTATGGAGCTCGTTATTTGTTATATAGCCCATGCCGCAAATGTCCTATTGCATGTAACGTTAGATGCTGTAGGGCAAGCTATTTCAAGTAGATCGTTACCAATAACACTCTTGAAGTTGTCAATTATAATACTACCACTTCCTTTTGTGTTCACACGAAAATTACTCACCCGCTAGGTTTGTGCAGAAACCCTAAACCACGTTTGCTATTTAAAGGCATTACCTTAACTTTTGTATGGGTAGCATTCCACAGCGAGCAAATATAATCCATGCGATAACCAACGCACTTTTAGAATCGATTCAAACAGGTAATAATAACCCGTTGGCCAAAGGTCGAGTTTATAATTACAAAATATCAACAACCGTCAACAGCACGCTTACCATTGCTTCGCGCGCGGAATCTATAAGGATACGCATTTTACCGTAGATCAACAGCATTTGTTATCTATTGTTGACAGGGGACAATTCGTTCTTTGCAAGGTTTTCGTCCTTCTGCAGGGAGAGCCTGCACTTGCACCAGGGAAGAGTGCTCCCTTCCCCCTAGTACCATCACCAACCCCATGACACCAAAGCATCGGTTCACCACCTCTAGGTTCACCAAAGCATTACATTGCAGGCACTCACTGACTCTTCCTTGGGGCTTTGTCCCCACCCAATACATTTCCAAAACATACTTGCCTCCCTACTCGCTCCTCTTTCATTATTGTTTACACAAGAACCGAACACTTTTCTGCATATGCACTTGTACTGAACTTTTTGTAAATTTCAAAAGGCAAACAGTTTACAGTTTCTAGCCGGGGTTAGGAATTAACACCGGTTGTATGTATTTATTAGTCCATAAGAACTGTCCCTTGTTGACCAATTTCCCCCCGACCATCACATCTCTACCTCCTCACCCTCTCCTCCTCCTCCTCATCCTCCACCTCATCATCCTCATCATCCCTCCTTTTAATCATCATCCTCCTCATCATCATCATCCTTATCCTCCTCCTCCCTTCCTCTTCATTTATCCTCTCCTCCCCTCACATCATCATCCTTATCCTCCCTCCTCCCATCATCACCCTTATCCTCCCTCGTCCTCTTCAATTTATCCTCCTCGCTCTCATCAAATCACATCCTGAGCCTCCTCCTCATCCTCATCATCAGCCTTATCCTCCTCCTCCTCCTCCTCATCAATCATCATCCTTATCCTTCTCCTCCCTTCATTTTCCTCCTCCATCCTCCTCCTCCTCAGCATCATCCTTATTCCCTCCTCCTCCTCATCATCATCCCGTATCCTCCTCTCCTCATCATCATCATCATCTTCATCCTACTCCTCCTACCTCCTCAGCCTCTCCTACTCCTCCTCATCATCATCTCATCAGTAATCCTCTCATCATTATCAGTCATCACCCTCATTCATCATCCTCAATCCCTTCAACACCACCATCATCAGCGACACCGTCCCAGCAGCCCATAATGCAGAGCCATTAAACATCCCACTTCAGGATGAAGGCCTCTCCCAGGTGACACCAGAAAAGTTCTTTCTTGGGGTTTTTCTCATCCATCTAACTTTTAATCTTCCTGGATATCTTATTCCATTTCTATGTCCCATTCAGTTTACTTTGTCCATCTCCCATCAGTCTGTCTTGCCTGTAATCAGCCCATGACCAATTCTTTTGCTTCACATTGATGATGTACATTGAGTCTGGTTTCTGATCCACACATGTGTTTTCCTGTCACGCTTGGCCATCCCCCCCCAAACGGGGGCCATCCCATGCTATGTTGGGCTATATACCTTCAGTTTTTCTCTTCTCCATTTTCTGATTGACCAAGTCATCAGTTTGTCGGAGCTGCTATAGGTCTTCTTCGATAACCGTGTTGTAGGCCTTTCTTCAGGTTCTCCCTTGCCTGTTTGTTGATGGAGCCCTGTGTGCTTCAGTGGTATTTGGTTATTCGGGGGAGGGGGCTTGGACATAGGAAAAACATTCGCGGTTATGTGCGGCCCTAAGACACCCATTTCGTGCTCTCCAGCAAAAGGTTCCAGTTAAGGCATTGTTCAGAATTCATTTCTTAAGGGCCCAAGTTGAGTGACCCCCGGGCTTGTTGTTCTGTACACAACTTTGATTTCATCCCTCGCATCACTTGAGTAGCGTGTCTTACGTTATTGGAAGATTCACAGAAATGACCTGCTTCTCTGTTAGCTTTGATGAACTTCTCATACTTTTGACTAGCAGCCTCCCTCATATCATCTAGCAGTTGATGTCTAATTCGTGCCACGATATTGTAACATCTTTGTCCGCAAGTCATTTCCAGTCAACGGTTTCTTCCTTGATGTGGTCCTGCTCTTTCTGAGACTGAGTCTGCGTGATCTTAGCAAAGATAATCCTATCCATGTAACAACAGCCAGAATCAGAGACGGTGTACGCAAGAGCTCCAGAGAGCCATTTGTCCAGCATGCACTTGACCTGTTGAAGACCTTGAAGTCAAACCATCCCTAGAAGTTTGGACAACCAATGTTTAGGGAGGCCAGTGGCGTGAGTCATCCTCATCACTGCAGCAGCGCCTTATCAGTGATCCATCAGGCAACTGCCCAGACTTTGACCTATATACCTATAGCATGTGTGGACAAAGTTGAAGCGACTAGTAGTGGTATCGGACGCTGGTCAGTCTGTCCAAATGGGGTTTGGCCGAAAGTCCAGCCTTTAAGTGTGGTGCTGACGAGCAGATAGCTGACCACATCATCACAGCCTATACCCCTTCATAGGACACCAAATATAGTATCTCAGGCCTGATGGAAGTCGATGGCACCATCAAGGAATGAATGATTCACAGTGGTTTTGAAATGAATAATGCTACTGTTCATTGATATACGAAAGAAGAAGAACTTGAAAAGTGAAATAAAATGTCTTTCAACCATCTCCCAGGAATACTTGTATAAACACAAGATAACGTTCTATGGGTCATCGCTTTCATTATTGGGAGTTTCTGTTCTGTTATACCCGGTTTATGCATCTTACCTTGGGGTTAGGCTTGTAAACGCAAGATATTAAATATTAAGGGCCATTATTCTAGGTTTACGGCGTTATTGTGAACCGGGGCCACTCAATTTTTTTTTCAGGTAAGGATGCATGTGCGGCCCTGATTTCCGAGCTTGTACCTAGGGAGCAAAGGCCTGATTTTGAGACGCCTCTGCTGTCACAACAATTCATATACCAAAATGTTCCTGAAAGTCTGTGGAATAAAATCTGGGTGAGCCATCTTGCAGATGTGAATGTTAAAGTGACCTTTGAACCACAGAAAGGACAAAGGTCAAAACCTCTTTTCACCACATGTTAAATTTAAGGATTTTTTTTTTAAAACACAAGAAACACCTCCCATTTGAATTATACAACAAACACAAAAAACAACCTAAAATAATTTTCTGCAATATGACCACTGATTTAAGCATAGAAGTAGCAACCTTACCCTCACCAACAGACACCCACAACCCATTTTCTGTCCACACCCACATTTGACTACAATGTCAAAAGTTGTACATTACTGATTTGGGCCATCCACCCCCAGAAGTAATTTTTACATGGGATATTTTGTTAGGGTTCTTCATGGAACCATAAAAGGCTCTGTAGCCAAGAAAATGGTTCTTTGTAGAACCTTAAACCCTTAGAACCCTTAAAGGGATTTATTGGTATGAATCTATCGGCACATATTTAATGATATATCCCTAAATATGACGTACCAGATGATTTTCATGGTCATTGGAGTATTCCTTGCGAAGAAAACATCATTTTCATGCTTAACTTTCGAAGCAGTAGACGATTTAACGAAGCCGCCATGTTTATTTTTTACGCTATCGTTTTGCCACAAGCCATGTTTAGTCTTTCACACCAATTCAAAGATGATCGGTGGTTAGTCAAGTTCTGGCCTGTATGAAAGACTATCGCGTTTACTTTTATCATTGAAATCAAAAACACAGCTTTAATTTAACGTTTTCCTTTAAAATATATAAATGTATCCAAAATGGCTTACATTTGTGCCTAATTTTTATAAAATGAGCCTGGGATTCTTGAGAAATATAGTTTTTAAAATAAAATTAGGAACTCTTCATCATTCATAGAAGCGCTACTCGGTACATTGAAAAGTACGTAGATTGCTGAACCGCGCATTAGTGGGTTTCGAACACTGATCTCTATACAATGGTACGGCGGTCCGGTAAGTACGTATATCCTGTTTCTAAAATTGATGAAAAAAAAGTTGGCGCAGCGTTTGAAAATTCTCAAGACTGGAATAATACCGAAAGGCATTGTGGGAAAAAGGATGCGACCCGTAGCGATTGCGTGTTACTTTTCCGTGTTTGCGAGCACCGAAGTAACCGACAAAAACGTTCAATTTACTCGCTAGGTTCTATAGGTTCAGACCCAACAAAATATAGTAATGGACCCTCTGATGCAAAAATCTCCACAGAACCCCTTCGTTTTCCGGAGATATTTGAGATTTAGTTTCATTTGCATGCATTCGCTATGACGGACTGATAACGTTAATCTCTCGCGCAGTACTAATTTAGATAATATCTTTCAAAGTCTGTGACACAGACTACACACTTTCCGGACCGCCGTAATACAATGGATTGGAAACCCGGTGTAGAAGTAATTATAGTCCGGCGTACTCATAGTCCGGGAACAATGGTGAACAAATATGGCAATCGATTCAGTTGACTCTTTACGCAACATTAGTTTCACGCTTTATTCCGTTATCGTCTATGGAGCCCGGACTGTGGCTCCCGCCGGACTATATCTGCTTTCACACCGGGCTTCGTAATTGAGGCACTGACGGCCATATTGGTCATCCAAAAAGAGCCCAAGCAGGTGGTTAAGAGCCGGTCATTTATACAAAATTTGTTCACATTGAAATGTGGATAAGCGACATAACAGACTACAGAAGCAAGCCAATTCAGTGAGCTCATTGTATTTGTGCGTATGGAATGGCATGTCTCTAAAACGTGCACCCGGGATACAACTTCTTTTAAACAGGTGTCTCTGGAATGCTATTGTGTTCGGTAGACCAAGATGTCCGCCCGTTGCTCCATTGATCTAATATACAATTACTGTTGTGTAGCCAATCCATTGTATAGAGATATGTGGTTACAGTGCGACTGTGATAAAACTATTAATATTACGCGACCCCTTTTAAAATGTCCACGTTTTCATGGATTGTTAGTGTTTAGGCCAACTAAAACCTTTGTTAATCACAAAATGATATCTAAAACACTCCTCTTTACATTTTTCTCAAATCACTGAGGTTTTAAAAAGTGTAGTTTTTTTTTGCAATAACAATTTCTAAGCGAACTTCGCTCCTATCCTTAGTGTGCTCAACGAAGTTCACAAGGTCACGTGAAGTCACGTGATATATTTTCGCTGGCTTCTGTTTCGGTATTGCACGCGGCGTTGTAAATATACCACAGAGAATAAACATGGTAGCTTCCATGATTGCTATACAGTTGTGTACATTTGTCGGAATAAATCTGGATTTTTTCGCAAGGAATACTCTAATGGCCATGAAAACTATCTGGTACGTTTTATTTAGGGATATTTCATTATATATGTGCCGATAGATTCATACCAATAAATCACTTTAAAGTTATGTTAATGAAGCACCCTTCAGAGGTTCTCAGTAGAACGGTTTTTATTTGGCCACGAAAATATTTTAGAACCAAAGGGTTATTATATCACTGCTTTTCAAGTTGCTAAACTTTTCAAAATATACGTGAACACATACGAAAGAACGTCCCTAGGCTTATTTAAATGTTGATGGTTCATCATAAAACTTTCTAAGGTTATAAATGGAACTTAAGGTGTTAAATACATGACAAAAATGTTCTATGCAAAACCTTTATTGGAACCTTTATTTCTAAGAGTGTATTAATATTAATACATTGGCTTCAGTTTCCCTTTGACACAAAATCAAGAAGTTTCTTAAAACCAGCTTCAATAGACGGTATCTTACATTTTGTCTAATTGCATGGAAACATGTCTGAAAGTTATGTGAGATGTCTGCATAGAGATGCGACTTGTGTCATCTGGATGCGTCTCAAAACGGGAATTCACACTTTTAAAAATTTCGTAATTGTTTTTCCATGTGAATTATGAATGCGTGGATTGCCAGCGCAAGCTCAAATATAGAAAACTAAGTTTATCAATGATAAACTTAGTTTGTCTGAGAAACCTGAGTTTTCAAGTGATACTTGTTTTTCTAGATAAACTAAGTTTAAATATTTTTATTAGGTTTCTTTTTTTTTCTGAACTCTACTTACTAAAATTAAAACTAAGTTTTTCACTTGGTAAACTAAGTTTTTTCCCTTGAATAAACTAAGTGATCACTTGGTAACTAAAAAGGTTCTTATCACTTGATAAACTAAGTTTTCACTTGATAAACTAAATTTTTCACTTGATAAACTAAGTTTTTCACTTAATAACTAAGTGTTTTTCACTTATACCTAGTTTACAATATCTTGAGCATTGGCGCGAGAAAAACTAAGTTTAAGGAGAGCAGTTGATAAACTCTGTTTTATATGAATAAACTTAGTTGTAAAGTAAAAGTATCAAATATTTTTGAAGGATTTCGCAGTGCAAAAACAGTTTGTGTTTTTTTTTTCAGTGATAAACATAGTTTTTTCAGCTGAAACACTAAGTTTAATTAAATCACCTTGACAAACGTAGTTTAATAGCAATCTGTTGGAGCATTGCGCGTGCAAGTACATAGTTTATCCGACAGATAAAACTTATGATTCTTCAGATAAACTAATTTTCAATATTGTTGATCATTGAGCGAGAAAACCTAAGTTTTTCACTTGATAAATAAGTTTTTCATCTTGGTATAAACAAGTTTTTTCATTTGATAAACTAAGTTTAATCACATCTCTTGAGCATTCTTGTGCGGCGAGAAAAACTAAGTGTAAGGAGCAGTTGATAAAAACTCTGTTTTTTTCTGATATAACTTAGTTTATAAATATTTTGAGCATTGCGCGTGCAAACATATTTTATCACATATAAACGGGAGGTTCTTTCTCTTCATTCCACTAAGTTTTTTTTCAAAATATTGAGGCATTACGCCAGAAAAACAATTTTTTTTCATCTTGTTAAACTAAGTCTAATCAGCTGATAAACTAAGTTCAAATATCTTGAGCATTGCGCGTGCAAGTACATAGTTTATCACAGATAAACTATGTTTTTCTATAAACTAGTTCACATCACATATTTTGAGCATGTGCGCGATATAAACTAAGTTTTGTCAAACTTGATAACTAAGTTGTTATCAGCTGATAAACTATTTATCAAATATTTTGAGCATTGAGTCGAGAATAACTAAGTTTTTTTATCACTTGATAAACTAAGTTTTTTTCCACTGGAATACTAAGTTTTTTTTTTTTTTTCTTCATTTGATAAACTAGTTTAAATGACAAATACTTGAGCATTGTTGCGCGAGAAAAACTAGTTTAATAGGCAGTTGATAAACTTGTTTTTTTCCTGAGATAAAACAAGTTATCAAATATTTTGAGCATTGAGCGAGATAACTAAGTTTTTCACGTCACTACTTTGATAACTAAGTGTTCACTTGATAAACTAAGTTTTTTTTCACTGATAACTAAGTTTTTCACTTGATAAACAATTTTTTCAACTTGATTCCTAAGTTTTTCAAATTTGATAAACTAGTTTATCCATATCTTGAAGCCAATTGCGCGAGAAAAACTAAGTTTAGCAGTTGATAACTCTGTTTTTTTTCTGAGATAAATTAGTTTATATCAAATATTTTTTGAGCAATTGCGGTCGGCCAAAACATAGTTGTTAATCACATATAAACTTAGTTCGGTTCAGATAAACTAAGTTTTTCAAGATATATTTGAGCATTACGCCATAAAAACAAAGTTTTTCACGTTGTTAAACTAAGTTTAATCAGAAAACGATAAACTACAGTTAAATATTTGAGCATTGTGCGAGATAAACTAAGTTTTTAAGAGTTGAAGTCAATATCTTGAGCAGTGTCGTGAAAAACTAGTTTATCAATTGATAAACCCTGTTTTTTTCTGAGTAAACTTATTTTATCAAAAACTTTGAGCATTTGCGCGTGCAAAAACATAGTTATATCACATATAACTATGTTTTTGCTTTTTTTCTGAAATAAGTGTGTTGCATTCACTTGAATAAACTAAGTTTATCAGCTTTCAAAATACTGACAATTATTTTCTGGTAAACTAAACTAAAGTTTTTTTTCTCACAAACTGAATAAACTAAATTTTATCAGCTGATAAATAGATTTTTTCAAACACGTAAGCGCCGAAGTCTAAAAAAAAAGAAAAACTAAGTTTATATTATCATGAAAAACTAATTTTAATCACTTGGAAAAAACTAAGTTTTATCTTGAAAATCAAAGTTTTTCACCTAATTAATAGGATTATTCTTGAGATTTTCATTCACCAACACCATTGTGATTGTTTAAAAAATGCCAAAGTTTAAAACTCACGAAAAATTATAAATAAACGTTTAAGAGAATCTGAATACAGCAGTTTCCAGTGTAATTGATATGTTTTCAGGTGCAATCTTCATTTGAATTAAAGAGTTCTTGTAAACGGTTGTCCTAAAATTCCATATGAAACTTGATGTCACAGAAGTAAACCTATAAAATTTAAATTTTGGAAATTAAATAAAAACTAAATGCCTATGAAGACAAAGTAATGAAACACCCTTTTTTAAGCTTCAATCTATTGTTCTCATAGGGCAGAAAATAAGCTTCGAGAAGTACAGCATCAAAATGTTGTTGTTTTTCCCTATTTCGTATGGATTTGGGCCCTTTTGGATTCGAGCTCGTCATACACAAAACAAGACGGCCCCTGGCATTGTCCCTAAAAAACAACTTATTTAGATAAGACCTGACAAGACCGTCTTGGAAACCTGCCAAAATTACATAAACTCTTGAAACAATACATGTTCCAGGTGATAGGTGGCCCCTTTACGAGTGTTAACCACACTTCATTTTCCCCGGGCATTTCCCCGCGACGACGATTCCAACGAAGTACACAGCTGAAGTTACATGCATGTTACACATAATCAAAGCATTCTTGACATAATTGACACAAACGCCAACCGATCTTAACTGTAAATGTGTCATTTGTTTGACTTCAACTTATTTAAAAAAATGAAGTGTTATTACCTATGCAGAATCCAAAGATTCAAAAATGGAGCACATCCAGGGAACGATAAATCCAATATAATTCCAGTAAGGTTGATTGTATAGGGTACCCTTTTGGGGTTTCCATGAAATGGCATAAGGCTGATTTGTAATTACAGAACTGCGATTTTGTACGTTTAGTAATTGCGCTAGTAACACACTAGCCCACCGATCGGTGACTAGTCCCTTGATAAAGCTAGCAAACGTTTAGCGCCACGTTTTCCTAAATCAGAGGAGGCACATCGTGTGACTTAAAATCATATGGATTCATAATAACGATTATTCCTATGCTATATTGCATACCACGACAAAGCGTTGCTCTTTGTGCTTTGTGTCCATACAGTATAGTAACGAATGACTCCACTAGTACAGTAGGAGAATTTTTTTGAGGACACAAATTTTTCTATCAACTTGCACCTTGATCGGTTGGTAGAACAACTACCGAGACCGTTTCGAAGGTTTATGGACAATAAGTAAAATAAAACGAAAAAACCAAAAACTCTGTTTGAACTTGCCGCTATCCGTAATCCTCCTTCCCATAGAAGAGCATGCTTTGATTTTTCTCTGGCGTGTCAGTAAAATTTTAAATCATCATCTTAACGATCTTATTACATAACGCGGCGTACGTATTCGGCTTATTCACTTCAGGTGTGTCTCTCTCTCTCTCCTCTCTCTCTACTAAAAGTGTTGATTGTACAACACATGACTATTCTAATCAAAGTGTGGCGCATGCATGCAAGCTCTCGTTCGCAACACAAACCACAATCATTTTAAAGTGCATTTCGCATTTCTCAGCACATGTTTTATTCATTGATCATAGAAATGCTTGAGAAAAATCTTATTCCCCATATTTGGAAATGCCCCTTTAAATACCCGCACCCACAGTGTTAAAGGGGCATTTCGTGATCCAAGAGCCCGTCCCTTCCCCCTCCCGACTTAACTCAAACAAGTTGGAGGATTCTTATATCATCTGCATAACCTTAGTAATCCACGTGTGCCTAATCTTACGTGCAAATCGCGGCCGGTATCGTAAGAAATTCACGATTATGTATTTTCTGTCCTTTAACGGACAGAAATTACAGCCACCGTGGCGTATGGGCCGTGGAAACAAGTCATTGCCATACAACCAAACCGCAAGATCGGGATCACTCAAATTTCGTGAATAAGCTTTTCTCAAGATATCTTAGTGAACAATGAATAAAACAGAAAGTGCTGGCATCCGAAACCTTTAGTACTGCAGTATGACAGTCTTAAAGGTCCATGGCCCGATCGCTAATAGCCTCGTCCCCCAGAGCCCAGATTTTAACCGGAAGTGATCAACATTTGGTATCAGAAGAAACCCACTATTTTTCTCATTTACCCTTTTAAATCTTAGAGTCACAGGATGTTCGGTTTGGAAGTTATGCACTGGTCAATTTCAATCCCGGCCCTGGGTCCCGGGACCATGCGGGGTAAATGCCGGGACATAGCCGGGCATGTACAAAAAAGTATCGCCCCGCAAGCCGGGATGATAGCCGGGACTTGGCCGGAATGTACGTTAGCTTGTTCCCCGCCATTTTCCCGGCTCCGCGGGACATCAACGGGGACTTTAACGCATTGTCACATCCTATAAACCATCTATCAGTAGCAGTATCGCCCGTCAAATAGTAAGATCACCTTTTTAATAGCTAAACATTGCAGTCCATCTCTTCAAGTGTCGTGAAAGGCAAGCATACAGTAGCATACACGCACGTCGTCGCACGGTCTAGATATCAAACTAATCCGAGGATCGATAGGCCTATTTTCAACGTAAAACGTCAGAAAAACGTCAAAAATCAACAGGAAAATGTTTTAAAAAAATTAATATCAACTGCAATCAACAAGAAATTACTAGAAGATTGTCCGGATTCATTTAATTCATAAAATCACCGTAGGTAGTAAAAGCTATTTGATATTTCATGCTAAAAATGGCCAGGGATTTTGTCATGTCATTGCATAAAACGCGCATTTTAAAATGAAATTAAATATTGAATCGCTTATGGAAACAATAAATGCTCAAAATACTCCGAACTGAAATGTCGCATGTTTCGATATAAATCAAAATTAAATGTAATCGCGATTTCCAAACTTGTTTTTGGCAGTGGTTATCCCATTCAAAATTTTCCTTTTATCGGGATCATTGCAAGTTTTTTTGACCGCCGCGCCGTTCAACCAAGAGTACAGCCTGTCCAGGCTCTGGTAATGTCAGCTCAATTTCCCGCAATGCGCGCCGAGCTGAGGTCCCAGGCCCTGGGGTCTAACTTTAGAGAACAGGAGGAATTTGAAGATTGCTCAATAAATCTAAAAAGTATAACAATCTATTTAATAATTGCACATAAATTTCGCTTTTTTTATTTGGAAATGGTGAAGAAAGATTTAGTAAAATGTAACCATTATGTTGATAGGTGTGTTTGGTTGGCTTGGGCATTAAGATCTTGGAATGGTAACTTTTTTGTTCAAAGCGAAACACAATGTTTTCAAATCAAATATTTACTAACGTGTCTTTTAACTTTGAAAAATTTCCCCAAACTACTGTTTTTGAAGAAGGAGAGGGAGGAAAAAGGGAGTAGAAGGGGGGGGGGGAATTTTTTAAGGGGGGAGGGGGGGGACTCCATCCTTCTTTCCTAGTTATTACAACGTTTATGAAAAATATACTTTCCCTTTTTTCCAGGCCCGAGAATAATAATTTCAGAATTATATCATTTAGTGGTCGGATATCGCCGTTGATAATGTGGATTTTTTTAACAAACCCATAAACTAGGTGTTTGTTCTCAAACATAACTTCCGATTTGGTGAAATTTCGGCTCGGTTCTGAAACTGGATCCGGCGATCCAAAATGTTAGTATGATTTTATATAGCTAGACTCTGTTTGTCGCATAGCCGGGACCGAGCCTGGATTGTACAGAGTTTTAAAGCGGTCCCCGCCCCCATTGCCGAGAATATACGGGGATCGTCACAAAACCGAAGAAGCCAAGGCCCGTCTAGTAGGGGGCCCGGGACATAGCGGGGGATGTAGCTAAAAAAAGTGTTAAGCCCGCTACCCGGATTTCGTGTAGTTTAGCGGGGAGAAAGAGGGGGTGTCACGACAAGCAAATGTACATTCCGCGGCTATTCCCCCCCTCGAAGTCCCGGGGACCCACCCCCAGGGCCCGGGATTGAAATTGACTAAGTGCATTAATGGTGCGAAAATGTGACGTATTTTGGTCGACCATATAATTTTACACGTACTCTATGGGGTTAACAAAATCACGTTTTTAGCTCTCGCATCAAAACGGGTTGAAATATCGCGATCGCGGCCGCGAAACTTTACAGGAGGGTTTTTGGAGTGAAGGCTAATATCTATCAAAGATGAAAACTTCATATCCTTAAATTCGGGCCATCCCCCTTTAAATGAAAAATATTACCCCAGATTCTTGATTCCCACACAGATCCTCACTAACTTCCTCCTTAGAACCTCCTAACTGCCTTTATCCGTTATGAACGAAACCCCAAAAAACCTTGTACTCCAACAGCAAATTCCACCCATGCATTCCAGATATATGGTTTGGTTCAAATAAAGAAAATCGAAAAAACGGCCAATGGATGCAAAATGTGCTAAAACTAACTAGATCTCCAAGTTTAAGCTTTAATTTAAAACGTATGTTACACCTCTGTCTAATATGTAAAAAATACATCCCCAAGTAACAAGATTTAAATTTGAAATGTACATGTACTAAAACTGTCATTTCAAATAATTAATAGAAAAAAGCGCCCCATTAGGCGCAAATTGTGGTTGAAAAACTAATCAAGTTTATAAGCTTTAAAAAGGGGCGTTGTTTCGATCGTCTTTGGACCCCCCTGATTTAGCCGGAAGTAGTAATCGATTTTTTGATATCAGATACAGGCTGTATTTTCTCATTGTCGTACCTGAAATTTGAGCCCGCGAATCCATTTCATTCCCAAGATATAAACAAAAACCTCCGTTTTAGTGGTTAAACAAACCCTTTATTAGCACAGTATGAATATGGCTTTGTAACATGCATTATTGCGTCTACCATCACACCCGCAAGTTTGGGTTTCCCACGTACTTGATGGGGTGTATTGTAAGTGCCAGGCTCGCATACAATTAAGAACATAATACACATAAATCGGAACCAACCACCTTTTAAATTTGGGCGCAAAAATATTAAAAACTGCATCCCTACGTTTACGAGCCTCAGGCCGGGCCCGTACCAAAATTTAGGGGGGGGGGGGACATTTGAAAAAAGTGGACTTTTTTTCGAAAAAGTGGACCTTTTTTTGCTAAAAGTGGACCTGACCCCTTAAAACGGTCCTTTTGGAGGATTTTTTGGAACATTTAAAATAAAATATCACCAAAAAGTGGACTTTCTTCTCTAAATTTTGGAACTTTTTCAAAAAAACATCAGCAAAAAGTGGACCGTTTTACCCCTTTTTTTTGGAATTTGGGTTTGAGGGGGTGCTGAAAGAGCCTTACCCCCCTTCACCCCCGGCCTCAGGCATAGTTCCCCTCAATCTAAAATCCTAATCTGGCAAAGTCATATTCCCATTCAAAAGTAAAGGTCCTCACGACATCACCAACTACAAACCAATTTCTGTCCTTCCTTCTTTTTCAAAAATCGTGGAAAGATTGTGCCAATCGGTCTTTCACTTTCTAAATAAACATAACATTCTTGTTGATAGCACAATACGGTTCGGGCCCAACGTTCCACGATATGGGCACTTCTTGAACTAACAACAACTGAATCAAGCACTTGAAAAACAGATAATCACACCATGTGGGAATCTTTCTGGACCTCTCCAAGCTTCGACCAATTTGCCACACTTTCTTCTTCATAGCTTTCAGCACTATGGTGTCCGTGGTGTTGCCTTTGACTGGTTCAGAAGTTATCTCACAGACCGCACTCAATCTATATACGCCCATTCACCTCAATACTACTGCCAAATTACAGTGGAGTTGCTCAGGGCTCCATACTGGGCCCGCTAATCTTCATCATCTACATGATGTATCAATAAATTATCTAACACACTCCTTATCTTATTTGCAGATGACACCAACATCTTCCTCTCAGACCCAACTAAACATCTCTTTCGAACAAACCATGAACTTAACAAAAATCACTGAACTGTTCCGTGCAACAACTCTCCGTCTCTCAACATATCAAAAACTAACTACATGCTATTCTCATTTCACCATACAAATCACATGATACAGTCACATTGACAATCCAGGCCCCATCTCCTCTCAGTTCATACCACTAAGTTTCTGGGTATCTCCCCATTGAATGTTTTATCACATGGAACCTATGGCAAGTATTTTGCACAATGCAGAGAGAACCGGGTTTTTTTTTTCCGTTGAAAAACATGGTTTTTCAAACCGAAAACCAGGTTTGTTTTTTCGATGTGGAAAAAAACCAATGTTTTTCAATCTGAAAAGCAAATTTTGTGATAACCAGTTTAGATCGGCGCCGATAACCTTGGTTTTTTTCGCTCGAAAAAACAGGTTTTTTTTTCAAAACTTTGCTTATCGGATTTGAAAAACCCGGTTTTTTGTCTTCGAAAAGCTTAGGTTTTGATAACCTAGTTTATCAGCCGAGAAACTGGTTTTTCGGTTCGAAAAAACTAGGTTTTTTCAAAACCTTGCTTACAAATTTGATAACCTGGTTTTTCAAATCGACAAAAAACCAGGTTTTTCGCTTCGAAAAGCTAGTTTTTTGAAAAACTTAGTTTTATCGGGTGTCTAGAAAACTGGTTTTTCGGTCGAAAAACTAGGTTTCAAAACCTAGCTTATCAATTTGATAAACCTGGTTTTTTTCAAATCGAAAACCAGGTTATCGATTCGAAAGCAAGTGTTTTTGATAAACCCTGATTTACAGCCGAGAAACCAAACCTGGTTTTTCGATTGAAAACCAGGTTTTTCAAATCACGCATATCAATTCGCAAAACAGGTTTTTTTTTCAATTTGATAGTGCAAGGTTTTTGAAAAACCTGGTTTTTCGATCGAAAAACCTAGGTTTCTCGGACTGAATAAATAGGTTTATCAAAAACTAGCTTTTTCAAATCGAAAAAACGGTTTTCAAATCGAAAACATGGTTTTTCCAAATAGAAAAACCTGGTTTGTTCCAATCGAAAAAACCAGGTTTTTCAAAAACCTTGCATATCAAATTTGAAAAACTGGTTTTTCAAATGAAAAACCTCGGTTTTGTTGATTCGGGAAAAGCAGGTTTTTGATAACCCTAGGTATCAGTCAGAAACCTGGTTTTTCGATCGAAAAACCTAGTTTTTCAAATTGATATGCAAGGTTTTTGAAAACTGGCTTTTCGATTTGAAAAACCAGGTTTTCGATTTGAAAAACCAGGTTTTTCGATTTGAAATGCTAGGTTTTTTATAAACCTAGTTTATCAGTTTCAAAAAACAAGGTTTCTCGCACCCTGATAAACTTAGGTTCCTAAAAAAAACTAGCTTTTCGAAGCGATTAAAAAGGTTTTTCAGTTTGAAAAACCAGGTTTTCAATTTGACTGCAGGGTTTTTAAAAACCTGTTTCTCGATTTTTTTCGAAAAACCAGGTTTTTTCGATTTGAAAAACAAGGTTTTTCGATTTGAATGCTAGGTTTTTGATAAAAAACCTAGTTATCAGTCGAGAAACCTGGTTTTTCGATTTTGAAAAAAACCAGCGTTTTCAAAAACTTGCCATATCAATTTTTTTTTTAGGTTTTTCGATCGAAAAAACAGGTTTCTCGACTGGATAAAGTAGGTTTATCAAAAACCTAGCTTTTCGATCGGATCTTAAACCAGGTTTTTCGATTGAAAAACCAGTTTTCAAATTGATTGAAAGGTTTTTGAAAAACCTGGTTTTTAGATTTGAAAAAACCAGGTTTTCGATTTGAAAAAAACCAGGTTTTTTCGATTTGAAATGCTAGGTTTTTTGATAAACCTAGTTTATCAGTCCGAGGAAACTGGTTTTCGAGTTTTGAAAAAAAAAACCCAAAGGTTTTTTTTAATATTAAAACTTGGTTTCTTGATTTGAAAAAACTAGGGTTTTTCGATGGAAAAACCAGGGTTTTCGACTGATAAACTAGGTGTCTCAAAAACCTAGCTTTTCGAATCGAGAAAACCAGGGTTTTCGATTTGAACACCAGGTTTTTCAAATTTGATATGCAGGGTTTTGAAAAACCGGTTTTTTCCGATTTGAAAAACCAGGTTTTTCGATTGAAAAACAGTTTTTTCCATTTGTAAATGGCTAGGTTTTGATAAACCTAGTTTATCGTCGAGAAACCTGGGGTTTCGGATTTTGAAAAACCAGGTTTTCCAAACCTTGCATATCAATTAAAAACTAGGTGTTCGATCGAAAAACCAGGTTTCTCGACTGATAAACTAGTTTATCAAAAACCTAGCTCAGCATTTCAATCGAAAAACCTGGTTTTTCAATCGAAAAACCTGGTTTTTCAAATCGAAAAACCGGTTTTCAAAAAACCCTGCAAATCAAATTTGAAAAACCTAGCTTTTCGAATCGATAAACCAGGGTTTTCGATTTGAAAAAACAGGTTTTTCCATTTGAAATGCAGGGTTTTGAAAACAATCGGTTTTTTTCTTCGATTTGAAAAACCAGGTTTGTTCGATTTGAAATGCTAGGTTTTTTGATACAACCTAGTTTATCAGTCGAGAACCCCTGGTTTTTTCGATTGAAAAACAAGGTTTTTCCAAACATTGCAATCAAAATTTTGAAAAAGAGGTTTTTCGATCGAAAAACAGATTTTCAAAAACCTTGCATATCATATTTGAAAAAGCCCGTTTTTTTCTGAAAAAACCAGGTTTTTCTCGGCCGATAGACTGGTTTTATCAAAAACCTAGCTTTCAAATCGATAAACCTGGTTTATTCAATTAAAAAAAACCATTTCAAAAAAAAAGAAAAATTAAAGGTTTTTGAAAAACCTATTTATCGCTTGATACACCTGGTTTTTTGCGGATTGAAAAACCTGGGTTTTCGAAACTTTGCGTATCGGTTTGAAAAAACAGGTTTTTGCGATTTGAAAAACCAGGTTTTTTCCGATTGAAAAGCTAGGTTTTTTGATAAACCTAGTTTTTATCGGAAAGGAAAGCGACAAAGAGAGAGGGGGGGAAAGTGATATTTTTAAAAAAAGAAAAAACCTAAAAAATTAAAAAAAAAAAAACTATAAACCTTTTTTTTTTTTTTTTTCGGTCGAAAAACTGGTTGTTTCAAAAACCTAGCTTATCAATTTGAATAAACCTGGTTTTTCAAATCGAAAAACCAGGTTTTTCATTTGAAAAGCGAGGTTTTTTGATAAACCTCGTTCATCGTCGAGAACCTGGTTTTTCAGTGAAAACCCTGGTTTTTTCGGTTGAAAAACCAGTTTTTCGGCGAAAAACTATGGTTTTTCCTTTCTCTTTCATTGGTGCAAATACTTGCCTAAGGAACCAGCACATCAACCCATCATTTCAAGACCTCACACGCACAAGTACCATTACAGAGCAAGACACCACCTCCCATCACACATACTAACATATTATACAACACACTTGTTCTTCCACACCTTACATACTGCAATATTATCTGGGCCTCAACTTCCATCTCGCTAACTGAAACTCAACACCACTCAGAATGTGCTAGCCGCACGATCCCACAACTCCCTTACAGAACTCACACTTACCATTATTTCATTCCCTCAAAACATTAAAATAGCTGACATTAACAATCTTAACAATCTCCAAGCCCGCACTTTTCATACATGATTATCACTATATAATGTACCTTCAACTTTCACAACATGTCATGAAAACAGGCAAAAACACAATTACAACACTAGATAAGCTGACCAATACCATCGTCCAATGCCCAAAACCACCAAAGAAAAACCACCACATCCTGTACCAGCATGGGCCAAAACCTGGAACGATCTTCCGCAAACAATCCCATCTATCCCAAACAAAAACACTTTCAATTACTCTTCAAGCAGTTTTATCATTGACAGGTACATTTGATCTATTATCCTTCGCTGATCTTTTTCTGCATAATCCTCTTCTTACTTCTTCCTTTTTCCACCCTAGCCTCTCTCTCTCTCCCCTCCTCCTACCTCTCTCTCACCCACACATCCCCATCGCTTCTCTTTCTTTCTCCCTCTTTGTTCACTTCTCTCTACTTTATCCTGTCGCCTACTTTTTCCTATACCGCCCAGCCTCATTTCGTCATGGAGCAAATTGTTTGGACAAATTTCCCATCTTCTTCTTCCTTCTACCTTTCTCGTGTTGATCTGTGTAGTGTGTGGCCTGTGATGTTTCCTCTGTTGTTTGTCTTATGTCTCTGTTACGTTTTTGTCTTAAGATTCCTTATTTTAGTCACACTCGTTCATCTTGGTTCTCATTTCTCATTTCCTCATTGTTTTGTATCAATTCGTTGCGTTTGCTTTATACCCCTTTCAAACGCCACTTTCACTTTTTTCACCTGGACCGTTTCATGATGTCCCCTATTTTCATATTGCTGTTTGCTTCTTAGTAACACCTTAAGTAAGGGCCCCAAATCAGACTTTAACCGATGTCGCTTTTGGGTACATACACACCAGACCTTAGCTGAACGATTCAGGTGTAATCCCCATATTTCTAGTATGGGAGGCAAAAAAAACAACTGGGTTATGTCTTTCTCTTCTATCTGGTTGGTTACGATATATATGTTTCGAATGTCTACTTATTTAAGTTATTTGAAATTTGTGTATAATTGATGTATATCATTGTTGTTTTAACATTAAATTTTATCTATTTGATTTGTCTTATTAATATTTTTTTATTCTTGCGCCATTCTTATGCTTAACGCCTAGAGGCCTCTGCATTGGCGCTATCCAAGAACTGTTATAATATTATTATTTATTTATTAATTCATAAGCCTCTTAGAAGTTGTCCATTGGAGGTCCTAACATAATGTTTTTTCTTTTTAACTTTCTTATCGACATATTATCACATTGGATATTTTATTTAACTTTCCCTGGAGATGGCCAGCGCACACAAGTGTTGAAAAAAAAACACATGCGCTTTGACGGATCGAACCGGCGACCTCTGTATACATAGTTGACGGCGCTCTAAAACCAACGGAGCCAACAAGACTGGGCTGTAAAGAAGAACGATAGATATCATCTATAGATGTTAAGTTCGAAATGTGTCCAATCGCTTTCCTATAGCGGATAGCATCAGAACGGTATATTTACATAGGCCTATACATTTTTATATATTTGATGTTTTGAACTTTAGAGCGCCGTCACTGGAAGACGATGTCGCCTGTTCGAATCCGTCCAAGCGCAATCTGGGTTTTTTCCAACACTTGTGGGCGCTGGCCGTCCTCCGGAAGATTAATAAATATCCATCCTTGTCTACCTGGAGAACGAATTAGTTTAAATTTCAAAACAAATATAAAAAATTATTAATGTCAATATACCCGTTTCTGAATTGCCTATCCGCTAGGAAAGCGATGAAAAACCTTTCGACCCTAACACCTATAGATGATATCTCTCGTACTTCTACAACCCAGTCTGTGGTTCGTTGGTTAGATCGCCGTCACTATTCTACGGAGGTCGCCGGGTCGAATAACCGGCAAGCGCATATGGGGTTTTTTTTTTTCACCACTTGTGTGCGCGGCCATCCACGTCATGCGGAGGTCATTCAAGGTCAATGGTTTATATTGCTTATAACTCTTGTCAAATGTTGTAGGATGATGAAACATTGGTGGTTGTGGTCAACATTCGTGCCGAAATATTTGAGGTCATTTCAAGGTTCATGCGGGGTCATTAAAGTCAAATGGAATTATGCCTAAAGCCTCTTGTCCAATTGTGGTAGGATGAATGAAACTTGGTGGGTGTGGTCCACATTCAGTGCCAACAAGTTGAAGGTCATTTCAAGGTCATGTCGGCGTCATTCAGGTCAAACCACTAATTAGGTGTATGATAATGAAAAACTTGGTGTGTGGTGGTCAGAATTCAGTGCCAAAAAATATTGAAGGTCATTTCAAGGTCATGTGGGGGTCTCCAAGTCAAATCACTAATTATGTGGTGAGGATGATGCAACTTGTGGTGTGGTCAATCATTCAGTGCCGAAAAATTTTGATGGTTATATCAAGGTCATGTGGGATCATCCAAGGTCAAATCCATCCACATGGTAGTATGGTCATTGAAAAACTGATGGGTTGTAGTACACATTCATTGCCAAAAATTTTGAGGTCATTTCAAGGTCTTGGTGGTATTCAAGGTCAACTAGCTCAACCTGTGGTATGTCATGAAACTTTGGTGGATGTTGTCAACATTTCCTAAACCGAAAATTGTGAAGGGCATTTCAAGGTCAAGTAGGGTCATCTAGGTCAAATAACTACAAATAGTTTGATGGTCAATGTAGTCAACATTTGATACCGTCACTTTGCAACTGCTATGGCAGCCGCCTCAGTGGTTTGAGAACCACTTATTTCCATCACCATTCTCCCTGTGATCTTAAAATTTTTTCCCCTCCCCTCATTTACTCTATCAAAGGGGGCTAAAAAATAAAAAATAACAAATTTAAATAAAGACACATCAGTGATTCGCTAAATCCAGCAAATCGAAAAAACATCAAAAACAGTACGGTATCCTAACCTACCCTGCAAATGATAAGACCAAGCAACCTAATAAGGACAAATCGGAGATTTTAGTCATTACTGTCCGAACGGACACTTACGACAACACGTAATTGAATGGAGAATCGTATCTATGAACACTGCCATTTTCTCCTTCTTCCTTTCTGTCAATTCCTACAGCTGGAAAAGGTAACTTATGAGAGTTCTACACACTTATCCTTCCTTTGAACTATTCCCTGGCAAATTTCAAATATTTTTTCAAATTCACTGATATTGTCTTTAAGGAAAAAACTAACTTTTAATTGCTTTTGTTTGACAACAATCGGAGTTCCGTTCAAAAGTATGGCCAAAGGTGGTCTTCGTGGTCAAAATGTACTTATAATATTTATGTATTTTGTTTTCTTCAAGGCTGCGATATTTAATATTTTCCACTTTTAAAAATACATATCTTTAAGTGATCATTGATATTACTTGTACCATTATAAAAGGTGGTAGTAATTGCATGGAACTTTGTAAACTACACTTTATTAAAATTTCCTTTAAATCCAACATTGTCAAAGGATGTGACGGAATTATCAGAGTGTAGTAATAAATTGTAGGTTTGCCAAACATGATGTTCATTTGCTATGAAGGTAGTTCCCAACTGTTCATGTTGAAAAGATGTGATACAATTGTTTTAAGTTATTTTAGAGATAAATGGCCAATTTGTACAAGTTAAGATTGCAACCTGTCCTCATATCACTATTCAAAATATGGTGCAAAGTCAGTGATTAATCTTGAACGATTCCTTTTTTTAATACACAGGTCAAAGTCACTTTCACCATTTAAATAATATAGGATATCATGTGAAAACAACAACAGAGTATAGTAAAATATATTTATTAGAAATAGCCCATTAAAGTGATAGATTTTTTTAGGATACAAATTTCTCTAAATTTTCACTTGATCGGTTGTAGACCGAGACGTTTCGAAGATATTTTTGACAAACTGGTGCAAAAGAAAACCGCAAACTTGTTTTTCTATCTTCATGATTATTTTACCAATGTATTTGGAAATGTTACCATGCCATCAAATGGTTAGGTCCACCGATTGCAGTCGGCAAGACATGATGTCAGCGTAATCGTGTCTGTGTTACAAACATATAGTATAACACCTTTTGGTTGACACCTTTTTAGTCCGTCATTGATCAGTAATACTTTGTATGCTTAGATCATGAGACAAGGGGGGATGATGGGGGAAAAACAGTTGATGAGTCAGAGGTCATTAAACAGTCACTTAAGGTCAGGTTTGTAAATTCAAAAGTTCATGTAGTGTTAAATGCTTGCTGGGTAGCTGGAGATTTCCCATCACTGATACCACTCTGATAATGGGTTATAGACATATACTTATATACTGATTGGAGCGACACATCATTGTTGTTAAACAAGAGAGAGGCAATACAATGGCCCTAGGACCCTGGAATGCACTTTTGACCTCCCATCTGTTACCCACCAAGACCCCTTGTTTGTGTATAACGCATGCAAAGAAGAATTGAACATCAATGCACTAAAAAGCACACTGAGTTAAAAAGTGGCAACCCAAAAGTGTATCTGAGGAGCAATTAATGACCCCAGAGTGGACCTTAACTTCCTTCGTTTGTTACCCCACAAGTTTGAATGTATACTAATCCATCAGTGGACTAAAAGCTACAGTAAGATGAAAAAGTTAACCAAAAGGTGTATACTAGAGCATTCTATTTAAGACCCCCAAGTGGAACCTGACCTGAATGATCTGACCTCAAATGTTACCCGACATTAGCCCCTGGTCTTAATGTATAACAATTAACTGATCCATCACCGGAATAAAAAGTTATCAGACACACTGATCATGACGACAAAGTCTTTCCGATTGCATCAAACACTAAAAATACAATTTTACAGATAGCAAGTTTTTTTTTTATCTGCCAGAAGAATGAAGCCCATACCTTGTTGTAAACATTAGTCTACTGATTAAATAAGCTATTACAGTTGGCCAATGATGACAGGTTTGAGTTTACATGCATGCACAATAAAGAGACATGAGATTTACAGAAGAAGCGCCCCCATTTTTTGCTCGACCCCGGTTTTTTTAATATTTGGAATGCTACCAATGTATTAGATCACACCTGAAGGGAAATAAGCCAAATATGCCGTCTTTTATGGTGTTAGTACGCGATTACTAGTGTATGTCATGCACGACAGAAAGTCAAAGCATGGTTTCTATGGGGAACGATTACGTAGCAGGCAGTTCAAAACAAGGGTTTGCGGTTTTCTTTCGCACCTGTTTGTCCAATAACCCTTCGAACGTTCTTCTGTAGGTGGTCTTCAACCGATCAGTGGAGTGAAATTGAGAGAAATTCGTTAGTCCTAAAAAAATCTCCTCCTGCACTTTAGAGAAGACAATCTAAAATTATATTTGGATCTGATAAACTTATTAGAATAAAATTTAAATCATATTTAAGGTTGCGGTTTGTTCCGTTTTTAAGCTTAGGCTGTCCACGGGTTTGCGTATCATTGGCTTGAATGACCCTCGGGTTCGCGGTTCCTGAACTTGAATGACCCCGATGACATCGTTGGACCTTTTCCTTTCAAATTTCGGCCATCAACAATCGGACCCCGCCACACTGGTTTCGTCTGGTTACACCAAAGTTCACCCCATTTGACCGCCTTGACCTTGAAGGGACCCATGATGACCTTGTCGTGACCTTAAAATGTACGCATCACCAATGGACCCCGCCATCTGGTTTCGTCTGGATACACCAAAGTTACCAAGACACTCCTTGAACCTTGAATGACCCTGCTGATGACCTTTGTTGTGACCTTTAAAATTTTCGGCATCCAAAATTGACCCCACCCCGCCCACATGGTTCGTATGGATACACCAAAGTTACCCCATTTGACCCTCCTGACCTTGACCCCTGAGGACCTTGTCGTGACCTTAAAATTTTTTGACAGCAACAATCAGCCCCACCCTCCAAGTTTCATGTCCATACACCATATTTTACCAGGTTTGACCTTGATCTTGCATGACCCCTAATGACCTTTGATCCACTAACGAATGAAAAAATCGGTCGCGGACAGTCAGGCGGCACCCACCCACCACCCACCAAGTTTCAGGAATGTTGGACCCTCGTCCGAGAAAAATTCCCATTTGGCCTTCTTTGACCTTTCATAACCCTAATGACCTGTCGTGACGTTTAAATTTTTGGCACCAACGGTTTCCTACAATCAAACTCGTCTTCGGAAGGTACAAGGGGCACCCACCCAACCAGTTTCAGGAACGGCGACCCTCGGTCTCCGAGAAAATAGACGCGGTCCATTTGGCCTCTTTTGACTTTGCAATGATCCACAAAAGGGACAAAAGTCAATTTCTTGCAATGTTTTGGAATAAGAAGGTCTAAATTTAGAGAATTTGACAAGAAAAGTCAACCTTTGGTGATGCGTGTTCCAAAGTCAAAAAGGAACAGGGGAGGGGGGCTAGGTCCATTCTCACCCAATATACGGTCCACTTTGGAAGTTCCGACCTCCCCCCCCCAAAAAAAAAAAAGCTGTACGGCCTGGCAGTGGGGTGGTACGAGAGACCGGGCACAGAATTGCACGAAAAGAGAGGGGTACAAAACACCTTATAATCTAAATGCGACTAAAATAAAATCTTCGAGGTTTTCACAGAAAAAAAAAAACCTGGCCGGTTCAGAAAAATTGTCTAACCTTTGTCAGGCAAAAGTAAGCGATTTCTAGTTTCTACCGTCATGAAAATTGTCTGAAAAAAGTTAAATTTGTAAGATTTTGTTTTCTGACAAAAAATAAACGTGTGCGATTTACTTAAGGGGTGCAAGTGAAGACAGGAAACTAACTACGTACTTGTTGCTTACAATTACTGCCAAATAACTTTAGAAACTGATTACAGAATTCGAGGAAATTTCGCTTTGCTTTTATTTCAAAACATTATTGCAGAGATAAGACAGGTCACCCGTTGTTATATAAAGAAACGGTGAAATACAATCTGAGCTTTATTTGTCAAGACACTTAGTTCTTTATGACGGACATTAAAAGACACTATGAGATTTTCCTGACGGATCAATTTATTTAAATTTGCAGTTGATTTGTTGTAAAACACACAAGAGAACGCTTTCAAAGATTATTGACACACAAGTAGGAACGAAAACTAAAAACTAAGTTGAAGTAGAAAAGAAAACATAAAATTAAGTTTTGAACTGTCGGTGTAGGGGTGAAAGGGATGCTTTGAAGTCGCCAAGGCCTCTGGACTTTTCCCGGTTAATTCTTAGAATGAGCCACGAACACGCTTATTTCCGCTGATACCAATAATAAAAACGGCGATGGCGGACGGCCGTTTAGCAACTACGAGGTCAAGTTCCCATATTATAAAAAATAGTAGAAACTGTGCGTACTGCATGTGTTAAAGGGCATTTCGGATCAAAAACCTCATTCACCCAACTTACTAAAAAAATTGAGAGTTTTTATCATCTGACCGTCAGATTTAGTAATCCCATGTGTACTTATCGTGCGTGCAAATTCGTAGTAAGAAATTCGCAATTTTGTTATTCTGTCCGTAAACGACAGGAAATTACAGCACAGTGTCTTATGGGACCTTGGGAAACAGTAATTTTGCTCTAACACAAAACCGCAGATCGGAATCACTAAATTTTGGGAATAAAGCTTTTATCCAAGGGTATTAGTGAACCAAGGAATAAAACAGAAGGGCTGGAATCACGAAATGCACCGTTAAGGTGTACATGCAAAAGAGATAGGGACTTCTTTTTTTTTTAAATATGGGTCCTACATATTGAATAATTGGGCAAATTTGATACGTGGGGTAAAAACACAGTAGAAATTGGTGAAAAAATGAAACTGAGGAAACCGTTTGCATGGTAACGGTGACCATATTGGATTTGCAGACCCCGTTAAAAACAGATAATTTGCGCGATTTTTTTCAAACGCCAAATTATCAGAATGCATGAAATTAGGTATAGACATAGGTTATACTCCCCTTTTAACTCATAATGAGGCTTTTCTAAAAAAAAATAGCACGCAGTAGGTAAAAAGCTCATAAAACCTTTTCCCGCCAAAATTCAATTTTGGTGTGAAAATTGGATCTTTTTCAACAAACTAAACAAAATTTAGAAAAATCCGCATTTGGATCAGACTAAATAACCACAATATCCATGCCAAATTTCATGCAGCTCAGATGTCTAGAAGGCCCAAAAAAAGTTGCGCGCAAGGTTAAAATGAGGCGAAATCACAAAATGGCAGAAATAGCCATTTTAAATCTGAAAATGCTACTTTTGCTTAAAATCTAGTAAAATGATTATTTTTAAAAGAACTAATTGTTATAAAATAGTATATAATTGATAAGCACTCCAAATCTATGAAAAATTAGGTAAAAATGCCTTTAATTAGCTGAAACACGCAAAAAGTAGTAAAAATTACATCTCAAAAACAAAATACATAAGAAATTAAATACATGTAAAAGGATAGGAAAATTACAAATTCGGTTGAATTTTGCATGTAGCGTTTCATTTTAATTGAGCACCATTTCGTAATGCAAAATCGGATTTGAATGTGGAAAAAAGCATTTGAAAGGTAAAATTTTACTATTTCTAATTATTTAAAAAAGTGAAAATTCCATTTTTACCTCTATTTCATGGTTAGCTCTTGCATGTATCACCTTAAATACATCACACTCCTCATGACAACTACGAATGCCCACCGCTATTTTGGAGGCCATATTGTAAATCTGCAAAAAAACATCGTGCCTTATTTTTGCGACGGTAAACCATTACACGAGAAAGTGAAGTCCTTTAAAAGGGGAATGGGCGACGCAATCTAAGAGTCCTGTTTTGTGAATTGTCTCGTAGGAAATATTTTGTGTATCAATTCTCTACCCAATATCAAGGATTTTCATACTTGCCTTGACCTATGACCTATTTTGATACCAATGGAAAGAAGCAACTCTAAGCCATCCTGCGATATCAAATTATAATAATCACCAATTCATGTACATTTTACCATGTAGCATTCACTGTTAAAAATGATCGTAACAAAAACATCATTAACTGGCAACTGGGACTCTCAACAGTTAAAAAGTTTTTTCTAAAGTTATTTGAACGTTGTGAGTTCCAATTTCCAGTTAAAATGACGTTTTTACGGTCATTTTTAACAGCAGTAAAATGTACATACACTGTCTTACAGGGTATATACACCTGGCACAAAAAGTATCTCGGCATGTTTTTCGATCAGTATTGTGCCAAAGTCACACCATTTTGAAAGTTTTCGAAATATACATTTTGTTGCTTACGTCTTGCTCTTTCATTTAACACCTCGCTTGTAAAAAAGCGTACAGAAATGGCTGAGATAGAACAACCGAAAGACGCACTAACCCCCAAACCAAAAGTTGCAGTTTTTGGATTTTCCAATGGGCACTGCCGTGTACTGGGACACGAACACGTGTACCACAATCAATATTGCAAGTACGCTTTCTCGCTCATTCAATCGGAAAACCTCTTTGTGTAAATTCAATACACACGTATTATTGCGTTGTACCACACAGTGACCATTGAAAAATCCAAAAACTGCAACTTTTGGTTTGGGCGGTTTGCGTCTTTCAGGCGCTCTATCTCAGCCATTTTGGCACCCTTTTTTTACAAGCGGGGTGTTAAATGAAAGAGAAAGACCTAGGCAACAAAATGTATATTTCGAAAACTTTCAAAATGGTCTGACTTGGGCACAATACTGATTGAAAAACATGCCGAGATACTTTTTGTGCCAGGTGTACATTTTACCATGCTATACATAAACTTACATAACAATAACACCCCGGAATAACACACTGCACATTCTTTTGATGGCTTTCTTGTTTTAATACATGTTAAATTTTCCAGACCTATTACGACTAATTTTAAAACTGTGGGTTTTATTTCAAAGTTTAAAGAATGTAAACATCAGTAATACACTATTATGGATAAATGCAGTAAAAGACATTGTCAATTTTACAGTATTTACATGCGCATCCATTCTGCCAACAAAATAAAAATACAACTTTCGGTTTTGACTGAATATTTTTACAAAATGTATTTTTTCCTTACATAATGCAAAAAAGATGGTCTACATGGTGGACAGGTTTGTCAAACCGGATAGTCCTAGTGCCTTTTTATTCTCCACATATTCCCAAGCTCTGTAATAACTCGCCAAAATATACAAGTGCTTAGACTTTTTTTACAGTATACTGCAATTTTTACCGTATTTTGATGACAGAATGAACGCTAAAATTTACATTTTTTAAAGTGTACGATAGTTTTACTTTGAAATCGCCTATAATTATTGTTTTCACACATTTGAAACGCTTAGAATCTTATCTTTATGTTTCTCAAATATCGTATTCGTTTTACAAGGCAGTTTGTAATTTATGCATGAGAATTTTAACCGATTTGAATGGAGAATACAGTAGATATGTTGGACAATTAAGCTATCCCAGTATGCAGGGACGTCGAAACGACGTTGGCACGTCGGAAACATGTCGAGAGTTGTAGAAATTTACCTTGAAAATGGAAATTGAAGCGACATGAATCGACGTACATTTCTAAAAACTCGCGACGTGTTTTCGACGTTCCAACGTCGATTTCCCGCTGCTTATTGTGGTGAGGTACGGTAACCCCACGGACACCACATTGGTTACTTGGTAGTATAATGAGCAAATCAGAGGAATGGTGGTATGGTTCAGCCTACACAGAGATGTAGAAGCATCTTGATTGGTTACTCAGAGGACTGTCTCATATGTTGTGTTCTGTAAAGAGCCAATCAGACAGACTCTATCAGGAGGTTAACACTAGATTAAGATGACTCTCTGATGGGTAGATTTTTTTCGATCATTTTCTCCACTGAACGGCTGGTGCACAGCGTTGAGAAAAACGACCACGTCTATCCAGTCGGACTCGAACCGACGATCTAGACAGTTGGTGGTAATCACTAAGCCAAATATGAATTGCTATTGTATATTAAAGTCTTGGGCGCGATGGCTGATCGCATTCCTAGTACTAGCGGATTACATCAGAATGGTATACAGGTTTGATCTAACCCTATCACGACCAAACCTCACTAAAACTCGATGAGCTGAGGCTAGAAAATGCACTAAGTCCAAAACGATGCGATGACGTCATCGTACCAACACTCATATGGGACTCCCTCGTGGCTTCCCATCCCTGCTCATGGGAATAGTGCGCTTTTTTTTTTTTTTTTTTTTTTTTTTTTTTTTTTTTTTTTTTTTTTTTTTTAAAATCTTCTTTAGCTTATATCCCTTTATACCCCTTTCCTTCCTTTCGGGAGATAGGGTAGAAACAAAACAGTGTTAGGGCTAATTAGAAGACTTCATAGTAATTTGGGTGGATCAACGTATTTGTGGTCATACATCTATCTTAAATAAACTTGTATGGATTACGTGATAAAATAGTTCTTAAACACACAATTATGTGAATAACATCTGATGGGCAAACTGAAAAGATTGTAACTTAATTAAATTATAATTAATTATAATACATGTCAAAATGAAACTATAGGCTAGAGCACCACCATAATGATAAGTTACACGTTACAAGTAAAATCCGATGAGATTTTAAACGATTTACCACCTAAGCCCCAAACGACAAAACCCATTTTACCCCTTCCAAACATATGCTTTCCCAACCCCCATCACCCCTCCAAACAAATATGCTGCCGGTGCGGTGCCGCCACTGTTTGATGTACAGGTGTTAAGCCATGCTAAACTTTCATATGCAGAACTAACATCTAAGTGTTTGAGTGCTCTGACCAAAAACAGGAAAACAAAAATAAGAAGAAAAAAAAAACAGAGGGTGAGTTTATCTAATCCATAATGCATTGCAATATATAGACCTATACCGTTACTCTACTGCACTGAACATGTAAGTAGAGATAAAAGTTAGGTTCAAGGACAAAACATTTCATGAACATGATAAATATTCCTTGTGGGCTAAAAGGAGTGTAAAAGTTAGGGGTTTTATGATTTTTGTGGGATCACATAACCATTGAGGTGAAAACCCCAAAACTAGTGCATTTTGGGATGGACTCAATACACCCTCTGACAAAAACCAAACCCTTAACCTTTCTAAATTTTAAAAAATATAAATAAATACACCAATTCCCATACTATATGACGTTTTCAACACATACCAGTATGTTTAATTTTGAATTAGAGTTGAAAATCAATCCTAAATTTTGAATTAGAGTTGAAAATCAATGCTAAACGCAACTTGTCGTTTTAATTCCCCAGTGTTATATTCTATTTGGTACATACAACACAAGAGAGTTCGTGTCCGTTGACATACGGTCCACAAGGCAAGTTTGCGTCGCATCTTCCTTCTACGGAATAGAAAAGTGCCCCATTCTTATTAGCAGCTGAACCATCTCTCACTTCGGCTTCACGATCCACGCAGACAAATTGTTTAGAATCTTCATGGGTGTGCTTCTCGGTCATGAGATATCCATGATATTCCCGTGTCCATCCTTCGGGGCAAGTCATCTTGGCAGGAAGCATGAGCAGAAGACTACGGCCGTAAACTGCACAGACAGCGCAAGGAACGTCATGATCGTGTTTCGGCTTCAGGGGGTCAAAGTCACTAGTCTGATATTCAGCAGAAACCACCAGTCCTCTTTCTCCTTGAGCACCGTTCTGTACTGAATCGTATTCTGGGTCTTCAGGAAGACATAGGTAATTGGTACCGCTTCCTTTTTGGTTATACGGAGCACCCCCGGCTATGCCTGATTAAAAAAAGTAAAATGGAGAATAGAAAATCAATACGAACTTCTTCTTAGCGTATCCACATGTCAAATCATTGGTAATGGCTTGTGGTGATGTGGCTTACTATATTAGACGAAACGAAACAGGCTCAGCTCAGTGCACCCATTGGATTACACGCTTTATTCCGTCAGAGTATCCACGTGTGATAACGGAATAAAGCGTGTAATCCAATGAGTGCACTGAGCCTGTTTCGTTTCGTTTCGTCGAATATAATAAGTCTGGTGATGTCAAGATTTATTCAACTGAGTAAGCTGATCTGGGGGAGAAGTAGAGAACCGTCTTGTGGTCTCCCCTGTTAGTAACTGCTAGCCAGTGAACTAATCTCTACAACACCAAACACTGTTTTCCCTTAACATCACTTCTTAAGTATACCCATATCATGACTAGACCTCAGCGCAGGCCTTTTCTAAGGTCTGCCTTGTCTATAGCGCCATTGAACGTGGAGGGTTTTTCTAATGCAAAAAGTAATATCATTGCTGATATGTGTAACAATCTCCAATGCGATGTCCTATGTCTGCAGGAAACGCACAGAGGAATCGATAACCACCGCCCAACCATGCCCGGATAGGTCCTTACCACCGAGAGACCACATCGACAATATGGAAGTGTTATATATGTGAAAACAGGCACCACAGCAGAAGCAACCTCAATGTCTGATGACAACAACATCGAAGTCCTCAACAGTTCTGCCATAGTTACATACATCTACAAACCTCCATCAATAGACTTCAAGCACCCTCAACCCAGCCTTGGAAATTCCACCAAACCTAACTTGTCTATCGGCGATTTCAACAGCCATAGTACCCAATGGGGCTACAATGAAACTAACAAAGATGGACAAGCTGTCGAAGAATGGATATACGTCTCCTTCACGCTCTAAGCTGCCGCCATCATTTCATAGCGCCCGTTGGAAGAGAGGTTACAACCCTGATCTAGCTATTGTTAGTAAAAACATCTCTAACTTGTATAGCAAGATTGTTCTGGATCCTGTCCCACTAACTCAACATCCACCAATCGCGCGGTATCCAAGTCAACGCTGCGGTAAGACCAAACAAAGTGCCTTTAAAGCGTCGCTTTAACTATAGGAAAGCAGACTGGCAAGGATTCACTGATGACCTGGATCAGAACGTGAAGAGGATTGCTCCAAAACCCCATAACTATGACAAATTTGCCCAACAAGTGAA